>QGSO01001134.1:0-100785 GCA_011037825.1 Carya cathayensis
TAATTGAGGACATCTTAAATTAATTAATAAATCACTAGTTCTTTCTTTAAATTGAAAAGGATCTCCTACAAAATGCTTTGTTAATATAAATATTAGAGTATTAACAGCATCTTCTATAGGTTGACCATCTTCCGTCTTAATCTGTTGCATATTTTCATCATGTTTGTAAGCATTTAATATTGCTAATCTTTGTTCTTGTGTAAGATAATGATCCCACCAGCCTTTTAGTTGGCCAGTGAAACCTGTAACCAGAACATGTGCTACATGATGATCTGACCGCCTACTGGCTTTGTAAACATTTGCTACCATAATCATTTCTTGAAAATGATTTAATATTTCATATTCAGATAATCCATCTATATTCCATTCATATAATGCATCTGGTGCAAAAGCAGATCGCACTATATGTTCTCTTTCCTCGAATTGTATATCCGGAGGGGTAGGCCTTGGATACCAATTGCGAGTAATAGAAGTATGCTTAGCAGAATTTCTGGAAAGATCTAAATTTCGATGATCACTTCTAATCTTATTTATTTGTAATTCTTTAAATTGATTTTCAATAGTATTTATTTCAGAGTCAGATATTTCAGGTGAATCTATTTTGTTTAATACATTAATATGAGGTTGTTTTGAAGTGGATGCATTATTATTATCAAGATTTAATTTTTCTAATTTACTAGAAATTTGTTCTAGTAAATCATCTTTGGCCTTAGTGAAACTAGTTTTTAAATGAGCAGGTATTTCATGAGGAATGAATAAAGGAATTTCTTTAGCTTCTTTAGCAGGAGTTTTAATAGGAGATATTGTGTTTTCAATTCTTTCTAATTGTTTACTCATGGTTTTTAAATATAAATTAGTATAATTATTTTGTTGTATTATATTATCAATATTTTTAGTTTCTGGAGAAGTTAACCTCTTTATTGGTGATGCTAGTATTTGTTTATTTCTTTGATTATACCTAATAGCTTCAAAAGGAGGATATTCCTCATAAATAATTTGATTATTTTCTGCTTTAGTCCATTGATTAGTAGTTCTATTTATAGTCGATAATTGATTTGTTTTATATATTTCAAACCATGTGAAGAAGGGTATATTAGTCTGTATGCTTTCCAAATATTCATAATATTTTATTTGGATATATTCTCTTTCTAATTTTGAGAAAGTTGAGAAAAATATAAATCTTTTTTGTTTATTTTCTTCTTTCATATAATCTTCTTTCATATATATATATTAGTAGTATGCTAATACTATTAGTATATAGTAAATTAGTAATAGTTATTAACTTATTTACTATAACTAATAATACACTAGTACTAATGCTATAACTAATAAATATATGTAACAATAGTAATACTATATGTAATATAATGGTATTACTATATCTCTTCAAACCCCACATATTTATTAATACTCTATATAATATTATATTAAATAATAGTAATACTCTATATATGTAGTTATACTAATACTCTATGTAGTTATATTAAATACTATATTACTAATACTCTATATTCATAGTAATACTCTATGTAGTTATGGTGATTTAATACTAACATACTATATATTAAGTTAATTATATTAATATTATTATAAATTTATACATATGTGATATATTATAATTTATACTATAACTCTTATAATATGTTAATATATTAATATATACTAATACTTTATATTATAGTTAATAGTTATACATTAAAGAATATAATAATACATTGATACTAAATATATCTAGTTATAGACTTATAAGGATTTAGTTATTATGAAATTATAATTAATATAAATATATAATAGTATTAGTATTAGACTATTAGTAATTTAGTATAGCTATATTATATTAGTAATATTAGTTATATTGAATCAGTCAGTTGGTGTAACTATATTCTACATTATTAATATAAATATTAGTATTAGTTATAGCTATATAGCCTATATTAGAATTGAGAGTCTTAGACTATATAATAGAGTAATAGTATTAGTACAACTATCTAAGTATATTGTATAGCTATTTTCAAAAAAAAAAAAAAAAAAGTATATTGTATAGCTATATATTAGTCTTAATTATAGTTATTAGTATAACTATATAATATTATTAATAGTAGACTATTAGTATAGCTATATATTAGTTTTAGTTATATTGTTATAGTGATTTAATATATTATAATTTCTATATTATAATTTATACTATAACTCTTATAATATGTTAATATATTAATATATATACTAGTACTATATATTGTAGTTATATATTAAAGAATATAATAATACATTCATACTAAATATATATAGTTATATTTATAGTGATTTAGTTATTAACTTATTATGATTAGTATAACTATATAAATTATAACATTATTAAACTATTAATATAGCTAAATATTAATTATGGTGAATCAGTGATTTAGTATAACTGTTGGGCTCCCGCTAGAAATTTTTTATTGTTTTTAATTCCCTTTTCACATTATTTTTTAATATTTTTGAGAACATAAAAATATTCATAGTATTATTAAATAATATTTTTTTAATTACTAAATAAAAAGTCAAAAATAAAACGGTAGTTTGGAGCGGGATAGCGAACGGATGCCTAGCTTTTTCCTTTATTTTCGTTTTTTTTTTTTTTTCCTGAACAAAAGGTGGAAATGTGATTATAATAATTGCCGTGATGTTGACGTGTGCACGTGTGCGTGTTTCTTTATGATAGTTGCAGATCTGCTAATTATAATGGGCAGCACTACGGCTAGCTGGTACTTCCCGCTGGAGCGGAGCTACCGCTACTGGTGTGTTTTTACTTTTAGTTTTTTTTACATGTATTGTTTTAATATATTTTTTTTTAAAATTATAATATTATTAAAAAATTACTTATTTAATCAAAAACTAAAAATTAAAAAAAAAAAAACATAAAAAAAGAGAAAAAGGCCACGGTAGACCTCGTTGAGACTACCAGCGGTGGCCTAAACATTTTTCAATTTTAATTGGGTGGTCCTACCCCCACATAAGGAGGCTAACGAATAGATAAAATGTTTTTTTTTTTTTGTTATCTTCTTTTTTATTTTTTTAAAATGCTTTTTTTAAACTTATAAAATATTTTAAAATAAAAAATATAAATTATAAATTTATTAAAAATATTTATTTAACTATTAATTTTAAAAAATTCAAACCCTTTTGTGGAGAAGCAATTTCCATTATAATTAGAGGACTTTCTAATATTATAAAATTAATGTGCGATAATATATTTCAACGTTCTAATACGTATATAGTTGCAGGCCACCAGCTGCTTGTGTTGGAGTTTCGGGATCGAGGAATGACGTTAGAAATTGTCACCCAAGTTTTCAGTGAAATTTATAAAATGAAAATTGAAAGTTAACTATAAAAAGTGATATATTTATTATTATTAAATAATTTTTTATTAGATAATTTTTTATTATCTAATAATAAATATATTACATTTTACGTAATATAGTAATATATTAAAATTAAAATAGAAGTATACATTGAGTATAACTTTATTCATAAATTTATATCTATAGATAGCCACGAATCCGTTGAAAGTTGAAACTATGCATACACATACACATACATACATACATACATATATATATATATATATATATATATATATATTCTTTTCCAGAGCATCTGCATGTTATATATCTTCTGTTAAATGGTTTGATGTGCTAAACACGAAAACAGTATCACTTCCAATTTTTGTATTTTTTTTGTTTGTTTTTAAAGATGAGACGATATGAATTGAGATTAAAATTAAAATTTGAATAAAATATTATTATAATATATTATTTTAATATTATTTTTGTATTAAAATTTTAAAAAAATTATATTAAAATTTGAAAAAATTAAATTTTTTTATATGAAAATTTAATAAAATTATAACAATTAGATGAGATAAAATAAAATGATATGAAAAATTTTAAAAATATGAACGATAAATGATTTGTATCTTTTATAGGAATGGCGGAGCCCGAGCCTCTCCAAACGATCCGCCCGAGACTTAACTCAATTACACTTGGAATGTTATCTCTAGGTGTGAGTTAAGCTTGCTAGCTGTCTAGCCACCTATTTTAGAAGTTGCAATTGTTGAATCCGCTCCTCGATCTCGAGTCCCCAGCTGTGTTCATCATTGTTGTGAATATTGTACCGTACGGACCGATACGGCCAGTATATACCATACCAGCTACTGGTTCGGTATAAATATTTTACCTATTTCGTACAGGTCTAAATACTAGCCGTACTACCTGATATTTTAGCCTTTACATTTTTTTTTCATTTCTTCAAATTACAAACTCATTTTTTACCCTCAATTCATACCAGATTATTTATAATTTATATATATATGTATTTATGTATAATTTATTCAAATATAGACTATTTTTTTAGAATATAATTTATATATATAATTTATTCATATATTAACTATCCCGAAACGGTACTGGTATCGAAATATTTCGTTCAAGTGTCTTGACTGGTACAGCATACGGTACGATATTCAAAACATTGGTATTCAAAGCCATGGGAATCAAGAAAGCTCAACTTACCTGTATCTTAAGACTCTCCTAGCAGCTAGTCAAAGTTTGTAACCATTTTTTTTTTAATTTATGCAAACATGATTCGAGGACAATGGTCCAATCTCTATTTACATTATTTGGCAATATTATAGTGAAAACTCGCCCAATTAAATTCATCGCATATGATCAATATATATAAACACCAACACTATTTCTCACATAATCTTCTCAAATTAAAACACAATCACTAAGACCCACAAATCAAACCCATAATAACGAAGCCTTGCGCCATTAATTGGAGAAACAAAAAATAAGGAAATAAACTATCACTTTACCAAAAAAAAGAAAATAAAAAGAAGAGAAAAAAGCCCTAAATCTACAACTCTATTTTAAATTGAGGTTATTTTATAATTTACAAGTTCATGATGAGGGGATATATAATCTTCTTTGATATCTCAAATTAAGGCCAAAACATCATCTTCGTGATAAACGTAATAATATTAATAGGGTGCTTCTAGAGTCACCAAAAGGTGCTCCTGAATAAATCTCCCGAAAGGTGCATTTCAGTATATTTATTATTTTTTTTATGCATTTTTTTAATCATTATAAACATTTTTTTTTTAAAAATACAACATTATTTAAAAATACTTTTTTAATCACTAAATATTAAAAAAGATTTGGTACACTTTTTGGAGACACTAATTCGGGACATATAGCATTTCTGATATTATCATACCCTTCATCTTCATGAAAAGAAAAAAGTACCTAAGAGTAATAATAATATATACTCTTCTTAATTCGTTACTCTCAAGGCCAAAACATTATCCTCTTCTTGATAACTGTAATAATAATAAATTAGAACAGAAAGAAGAGACCAGAATAGAGCAGGTGATGATCGGCATCCGCTTCAGCTGACGCGTTTATATATTAATTTGTTGAACGCACCAGCAATTACAAAGAAATTGGAATTCCATTAATAGGTTCTTGAAGTATCTACCCATGACGCATTTTCAAGCATTGACCAAGAGCTTTGCTCGTGCTTGCTGCAGGAATTACCATGTCCAAACAATATTACAACACCCACACCAAGTGTTCATAAACCACCGGGGGCCCGATACCAGAAGAAACATTTCTGGTTTACTCTACGGCCACCTTCTCCGGCTTGGGCTTAGGCCTTTCCTCGACTACCGAAACATGAAAGCCAGTGAGAAGTTGCAGGAAAAGATTAATAGCGCCATTCGAGATTGTAAAGTTGGTGTTGTAGTGTTTTCGCCCAGACATTATGTGAGTCCTTGTATTGTCTCCATGAATAGGCTCTCCTAATGGAATACAAGAAAAGTGCTGTACCCATCTCTTATAATGTCAAACCGTCCCAACTTCGGGTTGGGGATTATATATACAATGGAACTGGCCGCCGTCACTACAAGGAAAGTTGTCATTTTTGGCACTTGATAATTGACGCAATAAGCAATTAAATAGTTGGAAATTGTTTTTTCCATCAAATTTTTGTTCACTACAAAATGGTTGCCAAACATTGGATGGAACCTCTTTTTCCAAACGATTTGTTCATAACGTTGAAAATAAATATTTCCCGTCGAAGTAGATGTCGACACAAATAAGGAAATCTGCCGTTGCAAAAAAGTCCCACCAGGCCACACAAACTGATGGAAATACTCTTATGCGGCTTTATTTCCTCCTTGCAAATAATGTTTTACAGCTGGGATTAATAGGTTGCATCGTGTCGGGCAAAATAATTCGTCTTGTGATTGAATCATTCTCGACATTTTATATTCGATGTAATAGGATAAATAATCGCTGCTAAAAGAAATTTGTGTCTGTTTTTAGATCGCTCAGAACATCAGTAGACAACATGGATTGGCTGCCTTTTTGCAACTAGTTTCCAAAATCGCTGGGACTAAAAATTTGACTTCTAGCTTGTTGTCCGTGCTGATCATACGCATTTTTTGATTCATAACAACATACATTAATTTGGAATCATGTATGGTCTAATATAATGGTCAACATAGCCTGAGTGGAAAACGGTTGCCAATTCACACAAACGAATCAAACTTTGATTGTTAATTAAGAAACCTTATATATTCATCTTAATAACAAAATTACAAAGGATTTATGCAATATTGTCTACTCCTATCGTGAATATAAACATTCCTATATTATTGATAAACTGTTGATAATGGTCAATAGTACTAAAATATCCTAAATGAGATTCTTCATTCCCAAACAAACCCAAGATAATTAAAATTTCATATGAAACCATGTGAACATTCATTCATAAACTTTTAAAAATTCTTAATCAGTTTTCCAGGAATTGATTAAGAATTTTTAACTATTACATTCGAAATCTTAGATTTACAAACTTCAAGTGCCAGGTCTTAGCAAATTCTAAATGTAATACAACTTTAACATTTACAACCGAATCCAAAATGGTGCATAACACTTCTAGGGAGCAACGAGACATGGCTTGGCAAGGCTAGGTGAGACAGGATCAAATGACTTTGCACACGCATAGTAGTATCAGGCTTCACAGTTTATCAGCAATGCCATAAAACAGTTCATGTTGAATAGTATTCCAACAAAAAACTTCCAAGTGTGATCAAACAGAGTCAGCTCTAACACGCATCCAGGTTCACTATCCCTGAACCTTCATCTAGTACAAGACATCCTCACACATAAATTTTGGTCCAGCCATGCATCAACCAAAACTAGCAACCAATGTACACTTAGCCACTTATAATGATCACTCACCTAGTAGGAAGTGTGCTCATGAGTTAGATAAACCTGAAACATTAGCTTCCAAACTATTTTGGCCCTTTGTGAATCCTTTATATGCCAGTCCTATTGAAAATTACAACTACCATGATCGCCTTAACATACTACAACTTACTTATATAAAAAAAAAAAAAACAAATGCCAAACTAACACAATGCCATAGACTTGTACTAGAGAGCAAGAGGTAAACCCATTCGACATACACATCAGGTTAAAACCTTCACAACTATCGGCAGCTGCAACCCATAATGACCTAGAGCCATACTATTAAACCTTATCTCAACTTACATATGGGCTTCATCAATTAATTTAGCACGTACATACTATTCAAAGACCAAATCTCCCAACTTATACCCATACTAGCTTCTCCCAATATAATCTTGCAATCATTAGTACAAATAGAAGAGGCTAATGATGCAGTATATATCATTGCAAAAATGAGCAAACATCCAATGAATTTTAAGATAACATTTTTCTACAGCAAAATAGCGTGTTAAATGGCCATACTAAGTGCATTTTCCTGTGTCCAGTATATGCCTATTCTGGAGCCCTTCCACATCAACACAATTTGGCCACTTCAATCTATAATAAAGATACCAAACATGGACACAATGACCTATGGAAATAAGAGGTGCAGATTTATAATCAAAGAAATTAATCAAGTTCATTATAATCATTACTTACATGAAGGCATGTACTCCGACCTCAGCTTTTTTTTTTTTTGCATTATATGTTACTAATGTTTACTGTGATCATGGAATTTTCAGACCTTAACTCTTGTTGTATTTTACAAATGACAACCACACACAACCACATACTATATAGTATAACTACTTAATGCACTGCTGTAAACATCTTGATCCTCCTGTTTCATCCCCCAAAAGAGTTGTTAAGACCAAAAACACCCTGCCAGCCTATAATTAAAAAAACCCTCGCAAAATATTTAGTTCCTTAACACACCCATTTTTTAGTATCCCTAAGCCTCTCTAAGAGACTCTCCCTGTGGCTTCATTATTGACATTACACTAGACATTCTCCTATCAGATGAAGCTTGCCTCTCCATAAGAACTCTAAAATCTCCCCTTAATTCCTCAAATTGAGTCTTGTAATGCTCAGTATCTTTTTTGTGTTTTTCCACTTCTTCAACATACCATTTCTCCCATTCACGCTCCTTTTTATTCGTAGAGTTCAGTATTACCATCTCCCCAAGACCCCTGGCATACCCTAATCTATGTCCTAGGACCTCCCTAAATATAGAAGCTGGTACATCGTTAGTAAGTTGCTCGGCCTTGATTACACCCAGCTTGCCAACCATTTCGTCTGCACAAAATATTCTTAAGTCTATAGCTCAACAAAAACTTCCTATTTAGCAAATATAGAGAGAAATATTCAATTGGGCAGAAACTGTTGTCCTTGTTTACAAGTAAAGACTTGCGGGTTTGATTATTATTCTCATATAGAATTCTTCAGCAGTCGATGTCACGAATTTGTCATTCTTCTTTGACCAACGGACTTCCTTATAAAAGTCCACCAGGTTTGTGGTAGTTGGACACTGTCAAATACATCATTAGATATTAGAACTTCATAATTGTTGGAATTATAAAGAGAAAACTACTATCAATTGCAATTAGAATAATCTATGTTCTTGAAACAACGAATAGTACTAGTGTTTGGTTAATTTTTACTAAAATACATGCATACCTTCTCTTCTAATATTCTGACAAATGACTTCCTCCCTGCAGCGTGATTGGTTTTTAGCTTATTATGATTCTCTTTGTTTTGCTGTGACAATTTCTATTCATACATCAGAATGCATTAATAACTTAATATCATGTCTGTAATTGGAAACTACATTTACAAACTATCACAACCATGCTATTAAATGTATATGAATAACCAAAAACTTATACTTTGAATGCCTCGCTTTCCCATCTATTACATAACTTCACCCAAACTAGGGGCATGACCAACCCACTCCCACCAACCAATGCTTCATCATGGGTTCCATAGGACAAATATTTCTTATGCAGCTCATGGTGGTAAGCATTGAATTGCTTACACAATTGCTTCCACACTGTGGCGTGATGATTGTCTAATTCACAATCGAGTATGAAGTCACTCTAAATGTACGATGTTATTAGTTGTAAAAACAGTAAAAGAGTTACAAACTAAAGCATATCACATGCAAGTAGACTTTTGAGCTTACCCTTACATGGTCTATCAATTCATCATTCTCAGCAATGGGTATGTCAGTCCATCGTGCGTGTTTCATGTCCCCATGATGCTTCAATATCCAAGTGACACGGGTCGTGAACATCATTGCATTTTCACAACATGGTGCAGTTTGACCAGTATTGATTTTCAATGGGATTTTCCCATGCTTGCACAGTTTATTAAACTCAAAGCACTTGGCGGGGTCACGTCCATGTCTTGGCGGTGCATTGTTTGCTAGTATCGGCTTGGGAGCAGTTTCTACTATTAGTGTAGAGATTAAAAAAAAATTAGTTGCATTCACACTTAGTAACACATGTACACACTGCATAACTTACAGTTATATTGAACTAATAAACTAATAGTATGCTTGGATTTTGAGGGTTTTAACAACTTTACAAGCAACTCACATTATTTGAGTGATATAATTTAGAATGATACCATGTACAGCCTCGTTACTGTCTCCACTTGTGGGGCCAACCAAGGGTGGATTTGCAAATTTTGTCTCATGAACAACGCTTGGGGGCTGCGTTGAGTCGTCAAAGCTACCCTCACCAACATCATCATTTGGGGTGCATGATTAAATTAGAGGAGGATGTGGTCGTCCGATAAAGGCATAAGGTTGAGCCCATCTGAACACTCCACCTCGTCTGAACCCTCTGCCTCGGCTAGTTGGTGACATAGAAGTTATACTACAATGAAAAATGTTATAGTCATTATTTTCCTATCTCTACATTGTTCTCACATATTTATCCAAGAAAAAAAAGTATAACATGTTCGATAAACCATGATTGACTGATCTGTTCAGAATTAATACAATTATTGATATTTGATGACAAAGTTACTCGACCATTAGTTATTAAGAAACAGAATACAAATACAGTGTATACACATTCAAAAGCACTTACAGAAATATTTGTTACAGGTAATACATTGCTAAAACCCTAAGCAGAAATACACAAATACGGTGTATACACATTCAAGCTAACATACAGAAATATTTGTTACAGGTATTACATTGTTGAAACCCTAAACAACATTACACAAATAAAGTGTATACACATTCAAACGCACATACAGAAATATTTATTATAGGTATTACATTGCTGAAACCCTAAGCAGAAATACACAAATACGGTGTATACACATTCAAACTAACATACATAAATATTTGTTACAAGTATTATATTGCTGAAACCCTAAACAGAAATACACAAATACACTGTATACAAATTCAAACTAACATACCGAAATCTTAACTGTGAATATATACAATATAAGATTTTGTACTGTGACACCATCTTTGGTCTGATTTTTTTCCTTTTTTGCATATTTAACAGTGTCACATTTACATGACATGGAAATGTGACACTGTTATCCTCTGTTAGGGGGTTAGTTCAGAAATGTAGGGCATATACATGAACGTATGTGTGCCACAGTAGCTTGTCTACAAGTAGACTTGTGTCAAACTGTAGGTTATCAGTAGCAACATCCTTTTGGAACTCATTTAAACCATAACTGTCTGAACCCCCAAACCCATCTAGATTATATGAGAGAAGCATATATATACATATAGTTCATATGCTGCCTCATGTCATAATCGCTTCGGAAAAGAGTATGGTCTACTATTAAAAAATTAATTTCTTTATGTGGGACCCATGTTTTATTTACTTTTCTTCAAAGTGATTATGTGACAGTTGCACAATTCACAATTACAAATATCTTTTCTTGTCTAATGTCGTGGAAAGTGCAGCATTGCACCTCTTTTCCTTAAGACTACCGTGATATGAGATGGTAATGTTCCTTTGACTGTCCATATCAAGACATTTAATGCAGTAGATTAATCCCCATGGGCTTAATTCGACCGTCCACAAGGTTTATATTTGGGCTTCCATTTTGCTTGGATTGATCATCATGAGACCTTACTCTATGGATGCTAGCTGGGTAGATGTGCCTTCGGAGTTTATCTCAGGGGGGCGATTCTAACTCTGGGGGACAATGCTCGAAGACCCAAGAGGGAGCATTCATCAAATGTGTGACACCCCCAACCACCATGTATGGAAACACGAGAATTGAGGTGTCGGGATGAGGACAACACGA
Source organism: Carya cathayensis (assembly GCA_011037825.1). Taxonomy (NCBI): domain Eukaryota; kingdom Viridiplantae; phylum Streptophyta; class Magnoliopsida; order Fagales; family Juglandaceae; genus Carya; species Carya cathayensis. The sequence goes on from QGSO01001134.1 coordinate 11,622, forward strand.
GTCACACATCCCATCGCCAATTGCCAAGTGTGTGAACATGCAGCACATGAACAACCAAAACCCAACGAAATAAATTAAGGTCAGTCAACTAAGTACCCGAATTGTTTAAATACAAACTCGCTTAAACTTAAGCGTACCACAAACATATTACAAATTAAAGTAACAAGTCATAAACCAAAATACATAATATGAAAGCTGAAAATAATTTCCAACAATTACAAGTAGAGATTCTAAACTACTCCTCTGGTGGAGCTGTCTCCACGGGTTCAACCTCTTCGTCATCTGCATCGAAATCTACGATACTAAAGACGGTATCGCGGGTAAGTAATAATCCAAACAACCTACAAGATGAAAATATATTAAAGCTACAACAATATGCATGGACGTGATGTTGTATGCAAGAGATCCGAAAATAAATATTTTTCAAAAATAATCATTTTTCCAACGCACGCCAAAGATCACATTTGGCCCAAAACATTTCCTAGCCATTTGCCTAGAAAATGACACAAAATCCAATTTCAAATCAATATCCAATTTATCCGTATGCACCATGACCTCTCCTAGGGGTCATCTGCATACCCTGGATCCTTTTGTCATACCATGGGTAATGAGCAATGCTCAGTTCCACATCCAGTGTGTATGTAGCCAAGAATCTTCTAGCCCCTGCTAGCAGAGGGGCCACGGAGTCGGCACAAGAGCATTACCATCTCATCTGATCCTGTTATCGCCCAGCGACAACCCAAGAGACATCACTCAGTATATTCTACTCCCGAGTAACTAGATGAGCTCCACTGAAATAATGTCCGATCTCGGCTTGGGGTCGTGATACACACGCATCCAAAAATCTATTTACACGTGAAAACCCAATTTTCAATATCCAACACATGTACATGCATGCACTATGCAATGCAAATGACAAGACATAAATATCCAATATCATCCAAACATAAAATAACTTCATCCTCAAATTCATTCGATCCCCGACTTCTCGAATTTAGTCTGGCAGAACCAACCAAATCACAATGTATTGTTAAAGTAAAAATATATTTAAATCTTAAAGGAAGTTTGAAAAATACTTACAGCTTTTTAAAGGTAATAAATCTGGAAGATCAAAGGCACACAAGATCACGGTGATGCCGAAAGTGACGGAGCAGCGACGGACAGTGCTTTTCCAAGCAGTGGTCGCGGATCCAAAACAGGGAATTCGAAGGGGGAGCTTGTTTGGCTAAGATGGGCGTGAAGGTGACTTGGTGGGTGTCGGAGGAGCTGGTGGCACTACAACATTTAGTGGCTTTTCCCGCGAGGGCATGTGGTCGGAAAAGCTATAGTCTTAGTGGAAAAAGCTATTTTCTCACTAAATTGTTTCGTGGGAGACTAGTGACTTAAAGTTGGTGACACTAAGTATTTTTTCCCACCAATTCACGAATTCGTGGGAAATTGTGACATTTTTCCACTAAATAGATAGTGGGGAAAGCCAATGAATTTCATGGCAAAAAGTTACTAAAATCATAAATTAGTTGGTGGGAAATACTATATTTTATGACGAAATGTGCTAGTGGGTATTAATATTACCCACTAGAGCATTTGGTGGAAACAAAGTTTTCATGGGGGGTGGAAAAAGTATTTTCCACGAATATGTCTAGCGGGAAATGGTAAAAAAATTTGAAAAAAAAAAAATTGTAAAAGCAAAAATAAAAATAAAAATGATATTGTTTAACACCGACTAATCAATATTAAACTAAATTACTAATTATCACAAACAAACATGTATGCACTTCACAAGAGGGGAAATAAAGAGGGAAAGAAATAAAAAAGAATAAAAATACAATTATTTTGGCAAAAGTCATGTAACTACTCTTTCGATCTCCAATAAATACTTGAGTTCCAAATGACATCTCTTGTCATCATCTTCAAACTGTGTAAAGAATGTAACAAGAAAAATTATCATTTGTCACATTAAATTATACAAGTGTGCAAAAATCAACATTTCCAACAACAATATAGTCCACATATTGAGCCATAGAATCACATAAACACAAATCTGAAAGTTCTATTAAAATCCATACACCTACTCATACTCAATCCATATATTACTATCACTTAATTCAATTAACACAATCACATCACATTATACTTTAGTGATATTAGAGTGCATTATACTTCACCTACAACTATATTTTTTTTTTCTAAATTACTTCACCTACAACTATATTCAGTATATATAATTCTATCCATATCAATTATATAACAACTCAAACACAATCACTAACTTTATAAGCTTCATTCACACAATACATTCCAACTCATACATATACAAGTCATCACTTAATCCTTGAAATATAACCCTCTTCATAATATCAAGCCTTACAATTTAATCTCTCCTCACTATTAGATCACCACTAAGATAAAAGTTAAAACATAGACCTTGTTTCTAACACGAGCAAATGCTTCTTCTGCATCTCCGCTGAACAGATGTGGACTTGTAGTGTACCTAAACAGAGAAAATGAGGAAGAGCAGAAATGCAAATTGAAAACGGGTTATCAATCCACTACTCACAGAAATTATGCACAAAGAGTTTCACTATCCTCCCAATAAAATGCAAATGTGAGGAAAAATATCACTTGTTGTCACTGTGCCCCTTCCATTTGGACATTGAAATGCAATACCCCTGCTCCATTCACAATTTCCCCCACTTGAGAAATTTCAACACTTCACAATCCAACAACAATATCACAACCAAATCTGTTTCTCCTCTGACTTCCACAACAACACAATCAAAATACTACATACCCATAAATCTAAATCTGTCTAAGCAATCAACCATGTTATACACGTCCATTTACTCTCAAATAAAACACTAAAGATATAAAAGTAGGGTTTTACCATGCTTAAGGGCTTCGACAGTGAATGAAAGCGTGCGGGAGGTGCTGCTGTGTCGGTGGGTTGCTCTTGGTGGCGCGGCGTCATGGCTAGAGGCGGCGATTGTGGCTCATGGCGACAGATCTAGTGGCTGTGCATAGAGTATCCGTGAGAGAGAGAGAGAGAGAATGCAAGGGAGGAACAGGGGGCTGAGACTATGGGTCGAGGTGGCTCACGGTAGGCCAGGTGGGGGCTGGTGGTGGTGCGGCTCAGCCGCTGGCGGCAGAGTAGGCTCCCGACGGCAAGGAACCGATTGAGCGAGAGGGGACTCGCGACGATTTGGGCTTGCCTCGGGGAGAGAGAAAGGGAAGAGAGGGAGAGGGAGGCGTGGGGTGGCTGGGTCAAGTGAGGTGCTCGTGCTCGGTGGTGGCGACGGTGGCCTGGGATGCAGCCAAGGAGAGAGAGAGACCGAATGGGGAGGAGGTGCTGCGGCGTAGGGGAGCCGATGGGAGGAGAGAGAGTGAGAGAGAAAAGAAAGGGTGCGGGGGTGGGAGGAAATATTAGGGTTCTCAACTTTTAATGTGAACCGTTGATGTCTAAATTTAAATAACTGATGATGATTAAATACTTAAATTAGACTAAGATACTTATTTGCGGCGACAAGAAGTGGCAGCAAAAGATTTTCTTTTTTTGCCGACTTCCGTATTTGGTGTAAAAAGGTTAATTTTATTTGCACAGCAGGAAGTCGTGGCAAAAAGTAACTTTACCCACGATTTTGAAACAGTGGGATATGAAGTAGTGGCAAAAGAATATATTTTTTTCCACGAATACAGTTTGTAACAACAAATAATTATTCTCCATGAGCATGTATCGTGGGAAAAGAACTGGTGGGAAAAAGTCACTTTTGTTGTAGTGTGGTGGCTCGAGAGGGCAATTCACGGTGGCCTAGTGGCAGATCTAGGCTGTGCGAAGTGGGGAAAAACCAATTTCGGGTTGTGTTCGTGTGGGGGGAAAAAGGTTGTTGTGAGGGTTGGGTTCGTTGGCTTGGGGTTCACCGCATGGCTGGCCACGGAGGAGAGACCCGCATGGGTCACTAGTGTCCCGTGAAGATGGAGAAAGGAGAGGCCTCGAGGGTGGAGATTGGCGTGGGGGAGGTCATCGGTGTGAGCTGTGCCGAAGGTTGGTGGTGATCTGGCTGAGTCACAGTGGAGATGGGCCGTGCAAGGAGGAGGGCTATGGAAGAGAGAAAATCGGAGAGAGAGGAAGAGAGAGAGTTGCGTGGGTTGGACTCGGCATGGAGGGGTGATTGCCAGCGAGATGGTGAACCGATGAGGTGGGCGGTGGCAAGGTTGGGCGGCGAACGGTGGTGGGCTGGGGGAGAGACCGTACGGAGAGAAAACAGGGGAGGGGGCTGGTCTTACGGGAAAGGCAAGGGAAAAAGGGAAGAGGAAAAGAAAAGAAAAAAAAAAAGAAAAAGGAAAATGAGGAAAAAAAAAAAGGGAGGAAAGAAAAATGAGATCTAGTTTTTCAATTCGGATCTCAAAACTCATCCAATGAGAATAAAAAAAAATATTTTAAAATGACAATATAAATAAAATAATTTAAATGCAGTAACTTAGTAAAATAAAATAAAATAATAAAATCCAATAACAAACTAATTTAAAACCGTTTCTATATTCAAACTTATTTTTCTACAGTTACTACCATATGCATGGTTCAAGTTGTGCAGGATTATACATACGATGTGTGATTTCTAAGGTATAATATTAAGAGAAATTATATTTGTAATCTTAAGTGGGGACTGCATGTGTAGTTATGTTGATAAATATGGGTAAAAAGGAGAAAAATATCATTTTAAAAAGATATTATTATATTTTAAATTTTCTTTTAAACATAATTATATAGACTTGTAGGAGCAATTTTTACAATTGGTTTTTCAGATGATAATAATTCTCAATATTTTCGTTTTTAGTTGTACGTAGATGATGCACGTACTTATTGCTCAATATTATATTGCTCAATGTAATAAACTTAGCAAAGTCACCGCGTACATGCAGGTGACGATTGGCTAATTTTATTGCTAAGTTTTGTTCGAGGCCCGAAATCTTCGATCGAGTGAAAACTCTATTTACATTATATATGGCAATATTATAGTGAAAACTCGCCCAATTACATTCATCACATATGATGATCAACATATATAAACACCAATACTTTTTCTTACATAATCTTCTCAAATTACAACACAATCACAGCTAAGACCCACAAATCAAACCCATTAACGAAGCCTTACGCCAATAGGAGCAAAAATAAGGATATCAACTATATATTACTTTACCATAAAAAAATCCCTAAATCTACAACTCTATTTTAAATTGAGGTTGTTTTATAATTTACAAGTTCATGACGGAACATATTCTCTCTTTGATATCTCTAAGGCGAAAACGCAGATCTCCTCAATAAACTTAATAATAATAATAATAATAAAAAAATAAAATATACGACAAAAGAAATTAATACCTAATAGTAATAATAATATGAGCAATGCTACATACAGTCTCCATTTAGGGACTGTAATACAGGTATAAGTAATTTTATTTTTAAAATTTTTTAAAATTATTAAAATATTTATCTTAAAATGATATTTTTTTCTCATTTAATAAATAATCTGCTTGGAGACTGCAAATATAATTTCTCTAATAATATATACCCTTCATCTATCGTCACGTGCCATCGATCTCAACTCCCAAGCCAAAACAAGATTAACAACAATAATAAAAATAATTATTATTTAGCTAAATCGGACGGAGCTGAGCAACAAATTTTCTTGCTATAGTAATTATAATAAGTAGAATTATTTTAATATAGAGATACTACTCATCATTCTACATCATATATTTTAGATATTTTAATTTATTAGACGCACCAGCCATTACAAATAATATTGGAATTCCAATATCTTGAAGTATCTAGCCATGATGAGTTTTCAAGCTTTAACCAAAAGCTTTGCTCGTGCCTGCGGCAGGAATTACCACGGCCAAACAATAGTACCACACCCACACCAGGTGTTCATAAACCACCGGGGGGCAGATACCAAAAGAAACATTTCTGGTTTACTTCACGACCACCTTCTCCGGCATGGGCTTAGGCCTTTCCTCGACTACCGAAACTTGAAAGCAGGTGAGAAGTTTCCGGAAAAGATTAATACCGCCATTCGAGATTGTAAAGTTGGTGTTGTAGTGTTCTCGCCCAGATATTGTGAGTCCTTCTATTGTCTCCATGAATTGGCTCTTCTAATGGAATACCAGAAAAGAGTTGTACCCATCTTTTATAATGTCAAACCGTCCCAGCTCCGGGTTGGGGATATACATAACAATGGGACTGGCCGTGTTCCAGAGAAAGACCTAGAGAGATTCAGCAGAGCACTTGGAGAAGCTAAAAATATTGTTGGACTTTGTTTTGATTCATCAAGAGGGTCTGTTTCTAATTTTTCTCCCTTTTTCTTATTTTGAATGCTCATTTTAATGACCGAATAAATAGTTCATATATATTTTTTGTTATCTGGTTCGTAGAATAGAATGTCTCTGATTTTGTTCGATCTTTGTTTTTTTGGTTTTCAGATATTGGTCAGAGTTCATACGAAGTGCTTCTGATGCCATCATAGAGCAGATTGATAAGAGTGATCCTGAAAGTGTTTCAGAAATCTAGTCTGGTACTTTCGTCGAAAACTCAATTTTGTGATTATAAGATATCTCTCCATATATATATATATATATATATATAACACATCCACCCACCCACACTTGTATGTGTATTATGTATATATACTTTAATATGTGTATTAACAATATTAAGCTCATACTTCGTTCTCCTCTTCTAGTTCTTCCCATACTTTAAATGTGCAAGATTATTATATATCATGTTGAGACACACTAATATTCCATCATGCGGGCTTCTCATACATATCTTTATAAGTTATCTTTGGACCTTAATTTTCTCTCCCCTAGCGTATGTTTTTAGCCAACATATCAATATATCAATGTGTGATAATTTATTTTAATGTTCATTTCAGTGTGCATATAATTAATGTGACGCCATCAGTGCCTGCTTGTGTTCGAGATACTTAAAAGGATCGAAGAAAGACGTAAAACTAATTAATGTGCATGCGGCCTGTTCGATCGTCGATTCTCTTTCATGGGAGCTGGATATATATAAATATATGTTATATTGTTCTTTCATTAATAATTTAATATTGTAAGTTAAGACTTCAATTATGCGTCTAAGTTGGATCATCGTGCATGATCGATGATGTGTAAAAATGTTTCGTGGATTTTCAAAATTAAGTCATGTGTAGTCGCTGGCTGTTCTTTTCCGAAAGCTACTCGTGTATATATTCTAATTAAGTGGTGCTAATTTGTGTTGACCTCATGGACATGTATATACAAGATCACTTTATATATATATAATATATATTATGATGACGAAAGGAGTGAAGCGAGCGCGAGGACTTTCGAGTCAATCCCATCAAGAATATTGCCAGATATATATATACTATATAGGAGCAACGTGCAAAATACGTTTATTTAATTTTATGAAATAGTTATTTATAAAAAATAATATATATTTTATAAAAATTATTGATGTCACTTAATAATTTAAGGCATATTAGAGAAGATAAAAAAAATTAGTTCAAAATATCATATAATTCAATACATGTTTATAACATCCATAATTTTAGCAAAGATGCATACGAAAAATTTAATAAAAGTCCAACACAAACGGTAGTTCAAAATATGTGTTGTTTGATATTTGTATTATAATTCATCAATTTATTTCATCTTGTAGACGATCAATAGAGACAATATTGAAATTCTTATTTTGTTATTGGTTGAGTCGATCAGAGTCAACATAAAGTTAAAACATAATCTTTTTATAAAATTTGTGGTATAATATTTTCTATATATAGCATATATATAAATCCTAAAATATATTTTGAAGTTGTTGGCCGAATTTACTCTATATTGATTAGCTCAAGGATCACAGCGTTTGTCACGTGCACATCATAGCAAGCCCACGTGTGGAATATGACTTAACGGAAGCTACGTTCTACTATCATGGGAAAAAAAACACTTTGATTAAACACACTTGTATTATATATTATATGAGATTTTTAAATTTGAAATACTCAATAATCTGAGTTAATGAAACGTATAATACACGTATATTACGCTTAAGGATTCGCGTCTTATGCACCTAATACAAGTGTTTATGTTAAGGAGAAAGAGAAAAATATAATAACTAATCTTTAATTACTTATTATTATATAAACTATTAAGTATTGTAATTATTGTGATTAATAAATCATATAACAATATTGAATGCTATCTCTCTCAATATTTATATCTTTAACAGTGTTAACTTTAACGAAAAAATAAGAAAAATCATTAAAACAAAATTTTTCGTTTCATACACACTTTTTATATATATAAGATATATATATATATATATAATAAATATAGCTGTCCTTCTCGGTTTAAGTTATTAATATATACAATAAGTCTAAAGGCAACCGGCCTGCGCCCCCTTTGCGTCTCCGTGACTGACGTGGCTGTTTAAAAAAATAAAAACAAAATAAAACGTACTTAAGTGGTAAAAGTGAAAGGCAAATAGTAAATGAAATGCGTAAATGAAAAGTTGTCAGAAAATGAAATGCAAAAACTAGAAAGAGAGAGTACAAATGAAATGCGAAGGGGAAAGAGAGTAAAAACCAGAGAGAGAGTCAATGAATGTGAACGCGTCTGCATCTAAACCAGAGAGAGTCAATGAAATGCGAACGGGTTTGCGTCTTTGGAGTGAAACCTTCAAAAATTGTATGTGTTTTTACAGGGAAAAAATGGAAAAACCAAAAAAATAGATGACAAATAATATATATTATTTTGCAGGAAAATCACATTTGAGTAGCATTATTAGTTTTAATAATACATATTAAGTTCTGAAATCACATTTGATGATTCATTTCACAATTCTAATTTGGTTTTGAAGAACCCAATCACACTATTAAACATCTAAAAGTGTTCGGAAGACTTGGTTCTTGAAGCTCGGGAGAAGACGATGCACGACGAAGAAGACTCTCTTTGTCCCTATTCGTATTTCATTTTTCGCATTTTCACTCTGTCGTGGCTGTGGCTGTGTTCGCATTTCATTTCCAAGCAGCATTTCATTACTATTCGCAATTCACTTTTCCCGCTTACGTACTATAATATCCGTATTTACGTATATTTTTAATGAATGATTATTTAAATTATTATAACTAATGACTCTCTTGTTTCAAAATTTAATGTATGTGTTAATCGTTGGATTTATTTATGATTTTTAATATGTGAAATTTATTTTAATGTGCTTACTTGATATTAATAATTTCATTGCATTTAAATTATTCTCTAGTTTAAATTATTTCATTGTTGGACTTATTTGTCTTTTTTTTTTAATTTATAATTAGTTGTACTGTTTTTATTTATCTTTTATTTATTTTTTATTGTGCCTTTTTATTTCTTGGATCTTCATTTTCGGTTTGGGGCTTGTGTTTAGTAGGTTTGTCTTCTTTTTAGGCCCAGCCTGTTGCTCATCAACCCAGCCTTTTTCTTTCCACAAAACGGCGTCGTTTTGCACCTAACCCTTAGGGCTTTTCTTCTTCTTTCTTCTTTCTTCTTTCTTCCTCTGTCGCACGCCCTGCCTCATTTCTTCACATTTTCGTTCCTTTTCTCCTCTGTTTTGGTTGCTGTTGCTGCTTCTCTTCTTCTCCTTCTTTTGTTTTTCTTTTCTTCCACTGCTGCGCTGACTGCCTTCTTTCTCTTCAGTTTCTTGTTTCATCTGCATCTGGACTGCCGAAGGTCCTCCTCCATTTTTGTTCAAATATTGGCTTGCATTTTCATCTCCAAGTTTTCTTTTTTCTTTTGGCTGTAAAACTGTGCATAACCCTTCTTTCTTGCATTTATTTTGCCCTTGTTTTTGCTGATTTTCACAGGTCAATCCGTGGGGTCTTGCTCTGTATTTTGCCCCATTTTCATGCTTTGTTTCTCTCTTGTTTCTTCCTTAGTATTTTTGTGTTTATGCTTGAGTGAAACCCTTGAAATTTTTGGGTGGTTTGGCTCCCAAACCGTGCCCTGTTTTAGTCTAAATCTGTGGGTTGCATTTTTGGTTTCTTGGTATTTTTGGTGCTGCTATGAGCTTCATATTCAGTTTTGTTGATTTTTGGTTCTTGCCGTAAGCCACATTTTTCCAGCCATCATCTTTCAAATTTGTCTTTAGAGCTTTAATTAATTTTTCAAATACCTTTTTGAGATTTAAATATATTTTGCATTAACAATTTTTTGTAATCTAATTGATTTTTTCTGGATGTTGAGTCCGAGGAGTTTGGAGGTCGGTTGGATTTAAGGATAGACTTGTTTGTGAGGTTGAATGGTGCTTGGTATTTTTATGTCCTGCTTGGGTTCATATTATACATTACATAATTGTAGGGGTGTACAAGGAACCAGAGAACCGACCTCCACCGACGGAAACCGACTGCCGGACGCCGGAACCAGCATGAACTGGTCGGCCGGCGGTAGAAAATATTGAAAACCGACGTCGGTCGACTCGGTCCCGATTTGACCACGTAGAAAACCGGTAAACCGACCGACCCTATATATTATATATACACTTATATAAAACGACGCCGTTTCATATGAAACGGCGTCGTTTTATTTTAATGAGGCAGAAAAAAAATAATACAACACGGCGCCGTTTGGTCTAAACCAAACAGACCAAACGGCGTCGTTTGGTTGGGGAACGGGTTAGGGTTTCCCCTTTCCCAGTTCCCCCCTCCCCCTTTTACCTAATCTAATATTCAGCCGCCCCCCCCCCCAAATTCTCTCTCTCTGTCTCCCCCTCTCTCCCTCCGAGTCTCTCAAACGGAGTCCGTGACTCTCTCCGTTCAACGGCGCCGCAGACGAACCGGACGAAACGGTGACTCCCTCCGGCCAGTTCCCCCCCCTTTCCCTTTTCTCTTCTGCCGCCACCCCCGCATTCCCTCTCTCTCTCTTCTCTCTCACAGTCTTCGTCTTCCCCCCCCCATTCTCTCTCACAGTCTTCGTCTTCCCCCCCCATTCTCTCTCTCTCTCTCTCTCTCTCTCTCTCTCTCTCTCTCTCTCTCTCTCTCTCTCTCCGTGACTCTCTCCGTTCAACGGCACCACAGACCAACCGGTGATTCCCTCGAGCGGCCGAGCTTCCATGTTTCTCAACCCCTATCGCGATGACTCCGTCCAAACCGAAACCGACCGCGACCGGCCGGCAAAGGAAATGGCCGGTTTTCTCCCCCATGCACGGTCGGTTTCGGCCGGTGTAGCCCATCCTTCTTGAAGTGCCGGTCGGTTTCGATTTACTGCCTAAACCGAAACCGACATGTCGGTTTTCAGCCCTACATAATTGCATGCATGTTCATAAGCATGAATAAAAACTAGGTTTTAATGTGTAAGATGATGTTTGCGTGCATGTGTATCGCGACCCCAAGCGAGATGGAGCATTATCTTGATGAAGCTCCTCTGGTCACTTGGGAGCGTAATATATTGAGTAAGGAAGATATTAGGCCAGTCTCGTTCACGTTCTCTACACTTTTTAAGGCTTGCAATGTACAGTGGCAAAACCACATGCATCTAAGAGGGGGCCATGGACCCCCCAAATTTTTTGAAAAAATAAAATATACCTTAATTGTTTTTCATAATTTTATTTATATAAAAAATCCCCCCCCCCCCAAAAAAAAATTTTTATAATCTCTATATACTTTATAAAATTCTAATATACTTAGAAAGTTTAGGAGAAATAATAAACTTATTAATATGAATCCCAAAGTTTTTTATTATACAATATTAATCTTCTTAATTTGGAATCCAAAGTGTAAAAAAAATAAAAATAAAAATCATTTAAGGTTCGTGATCTATATGGAAAATAGTTAAGAGATTTTATCCTTTAGATGTCATTGAGTAAGAAAAATCTTATTTAAGGTCTCTATTATAGTATTATATGTTTAATGTGACACGAAAATATCTAGAGTTTACATAAAACTTAATAAACAAGCTTACATACATATTAGAATGAAAGATGACATTCTAAAAAATCACTTTATAGTTTATACGAAGTAAATAAATTCTACATATTTCATTATAAAAATAATAATAGATGAATCTTATTTCATGAACATTATCGTCAAAAATTTGAAACTTTTTTTTTTATATAAGTTAAACTTGAAACATATATTAAGATGTTTTATTTATAGAATTTTATTTTTACTTGTGTATTCCAATTATCGAGATCTAATTTTATATATATTTATGTATTTATTAATAAATTTTAATATGTCACACACTAGAAAATTTGACCACCGTAAAAAATTCATGGTTCCGCCACTGGCGGTATAGTTCTTGATGTAAATTTTGGGCGATAGATCTACGCACAAACAATTGTGATTGGCGGATTTGCTTCAGATTTGTATATTGGCAATATTATGATAGATATGTATGTGAAATGCGGGTTTGAAAATTGTGCGCACAAAGTGTTTGACGAAATGGGTGAAAGGGAGGTGGTTTCTAAGTTTCTTCCCTGCTATTAAAAATAAAAAAAGAAAAAGAAAAAAAGAAGAAAGAAAGAAAGAAAGAAATGGAAAACTAGAGAATGGAAGAGGAAATGGGACGTTGGGCGGTGAAGAATACTTGCAGGGCCGTTGGGCTGTTGCTGAAGATTACTTGCTGAAGACGCTGGGAACTCTAAAGACGCGGAAGATTACTTGCCAAAAATACTGCTCCCTTTCTGGATAGAGAAAAAAAAAAAAAAAAAAAAAAAACTATGACACATCAGTGTGTGTGGCATTCTTTGTGGGATCCCTGTGTACATGTAGCAGCTCCCATTTAATATAGCAACATAGCACGTATGCCCAGAGACTCCCAAGTAATCTTTGTTCAGTATACAGACCAAATCTTCATCTGAATCAAGTTGCACAAAATTACTAAAATTTACTGCCAACTGAGTAAACCAATTGCAACCGCTGTAAATTCCAAAATTATGAGATTGTCGTCTCACATTATCAGGGGATTGATAACGAACACATCAAAACTCACTCAGATTCAACACCAAATTATTTTAATTTAGGATTGCCTTTAAATTACCCTCCAATATGTTGATTTGAACAATCGAGCCCTTGAAATTATAGATTATTTTCGATTTAAACCTTGAATCTATCTGCTGACTTTGCTCCTCTTCAAAGGAGATATGGGCACGAGCATCAACTCGCAGCTTCGTGGAAAACTGTCATTCACTTTCTCTGTTTTTGGGCTAAAAAAAAAATACCAGAACTGAAGGAAATTGCATTTTTAAGCTCTATTTAAATACTGAGGGTTTCAGATGCCATGGGAGCGAGAGTCTGGATGCAACTGCAGGAGAAAGAGAGAGAAAGAGAGCACGACTAGACGACGAGAAAAAGAAAGATGGAGAGAGAAGGGGGTTGTATGGGATTCGCTGTGTGCGGTTCTATTCTTCTGCTATTATAATCTATTATATATATATATATATATAATCTATTTTTCAATCAGAAGGACTTTGTTATTATAAACATTTGAACGACCTGCACCAGCGCCGTTTTCAGACCGAAGCATGGCAACATAGAGATTAATTATGCATGATCTTACGCGTTCTTCGATTTTTCTGTTTTCATGCACCGACCACCCGTTTCCAGACCCAATATATAATGTGTTAAATGAGGAATAGTTTTGTAAAACATCTCATAAAAGTAATCATGTTACTTTACAAAAATATTCATCTTATAAAAGTAATCATGTTACTTTACATATATAATTACACGATTCACATCCCCGAAAAATATTTATTTACACACGGAGAATACGAGGACGCGGTACATCGATCCGTGAGAATCTTCTAGATGAAAACAAATCAACGGGCAACCTGCACACAGGCACAAATCTCAACTTTTGGTTTAATTCTAAAGTCATTAATTATAAGTTACTGGCCGTCAGCTGTATATATATAGATATTAAGGCCTTAATTATGTTAACAATCCATACCCATAACATATTTATGGATCCCATAGATTGCATCATTGGTTAAGATAAATAATAAATATATATAATAATGATCTCTCTCTTTCCATTAACTTAAATATATAATATTTTGATAAATGATTATTTTATAAAATATCAAAGCATATATAAATGATCTTAACTTCAAATATTGATTCTATGGCGTGATCTATTGATCAATCCTACGACAATATTTTAGAATTGTGAAAAAAATTTTAATACGATTATTTATATATATTCAACTTTTTTTTGCAAACTTTATCTTTATATATAAATCATGGAAAACTATGGGTGTACAGAAACCGACGCCATCGGCCTCCACCAACGGATACCAACCGGTCGAGTCAGGAACTGGTCAGCGTACAGTGGCATTTCTTCAAAACCGACCTACATCAGTTCGGCAGCGATTTGACCTTGGTTTAAACCAGTTGACGTAATAAGTTATATATATTTTTTATGTATACCTATCTTAAACGACGCCGTTTTACTCATTTGAGTGAAACGATATCGTTTAAGATTTGAAGTATTTTTTATAAAAAAAATAAAAAAATAAATGATACGGTGCCAGTTTAAACTCCCTCACAACACTTCTTCTTCCTCATTTCTTTCTTCTTCTTTTCACAGTTTTCATCTCTACGCCGCCTCTCTCTCTCTCTCTCTCTCTCTCTCACACACACACATAAATCTCACCTCGCTAAATCATTTCTCTCTCTATCTCTCACCGAGTCATCGTGGCGTCATTGCCTGCAAATAGCCTCTGTTGCCACTGAAGACGTTGGCGAACTAACCGGAGTGATGCCAAGACCAATGTAGACAGTTTCCTCTCCCTTCACCAACCAGTTTCGGTCGAGATTTAGAAGATTTTAAGGTATTAGTGCAATTTCAGTTTTAGATGAAAGCTGCACTGATACCTTCGGTTTTCACCCTTATGAAAAACACTACTTTAAAAAATACCCAACGAAATTTTGTATGGAATTGCTTTTTATTTTTAGTTTTTATTTTTAATTTTTTTACTTAATAATTAGGAAGTGTGTTTTTAATGAGTTTTGTATTTTTTAAAAATGTTTAAGGGGTTTAAAAAATGTTTGAAAAAAAAAAATAAAAAGAAAAGTTTTTTTACACCGTCGATAGAAATTAATCTCAATGACCGGTCAAATTTAATTTTTTTTAAAATTATATATACATAAAATACTTACAAATATAAAAAAAAAAATTCTCAATATTATAAATTTAAATATATTTAAATGACTGGAAAAAAATTAAACCAGGGGCTCTCATTTTCGCTAGATAAACCATGTGTGTGTTTGTGTATATTATATTATGAAACTTACCATATACATAAAAAAAATTACAAAAAATTAAATTCACAAACTAATGTAATTTTATAAGATCAATTGTGATACCAGAATGTGATGGGTAATGGCATGGAAAGAGCAGTTGATCAAGAGAATTTTTAACCAGAATGAAATAGACCAAATTTGCAGTATCCCAATTAGCAAAATGGGCATTGAGGATAAAATGATTGGGGCAACACAAAGATAAGCCTTTTTACTGTTAGAAGAGCATACCAATTGGAAATGAGCAGAAAAGAGGCAACCAAGGGTGAATGTTCAAAGGGAAGAGAAGGGGATAACAAATGAAAGGGCATTTGGGAGTTGAACATCCCAGGGTAAGTGAAACCATTTATGTGGAGAGTTGCAAAGGAGCTGCTAGCTACAAGGAATAATTTGTTTTTTCGAAAGATAATAGAAAACCCTAAGTGTCCAATCTGCAAAAGTGAAGAGGAGACAACAATGCATGTCTTGTGGCATTGTCTAGCAGCAAGGATGGATGTACAGTTAATTTTGTATAAAGAAAGCAAATGAGGCAGCACATGTGTTAGCTAAAGAAACTTTATTTTTACACTCTAAATTAGCTTGCATAGAAGAGGTACCAGTTTGTGTTAGAAGTATTATAGAAAGGAAAAATCTTTAATGAGGCACCAGTTATTGAATGAATATATAAGAGGCATTATTTAAAAAAAAAAAAAAGTTTCATAGGATTTTATAATAAAAGTAATTTTATAATATAACGTATCACATCAAACAATGTCAACTTGTAGACTTACTTTTGTGTAATTTCTTTGTAATTAAAGTATTTTTCTTATATTTTATTGTGAATTCAATGTTAATAGGATATGATATTGCCACCCACTATGATGCCTGCATAGATGCACCCGCTTCTAATATTATACAGCAAGTCTTACGTTTTTTTCGTTTGGCGAGGTAGATATGTGATTTTCTTCATGCATGCAGGGATCGTACGTGTGTGTTCTTTATCCTATTTGGAGAAAATGGGACCTTCCATGTTGGATCAATATGTGATAATCTATTCGAATGTTCATTTCAGTATATATACATCATACATGTGACGCCAGTCCACCTGTTTGTTTTGGGCATTTTAAGAGGAAACATAAAACCAACGCATCTATGTGTCGTTGGCTTATCGGGGTACTATTCCGGGTGATGATGTGCAGGTGTTTCTTCAAATGAAAAAATAATAACATAGATAAAAGTTGAAAAAAGAAATTGATGATCATTGTGAACAGTAAAACATGATATACGGCATTGATGTGATTAGTTAATATATTATTATTATTATTATTATTGATAAATATATATCAACTAGTTATATATTAATTATTTATATATGTTTAAAATTTCATAATTCAAGAGGTTCTATTTATTAGTTATAAAAATTTAATATTAAATTTTTTATTTATCTAATTTATTAACTATTAATTTTATTTAAAAATTAAACAACTTGAATCGATTTTAAGTTGGAAATTTAGCTTACCGAATAAAGTTTAAACAAAGGTTAAATAAAAATTTCAAACACGAGCTGGGCAAGCTCAAGATTTTTGATGATTATAATCCAAATATATATATATATATATACACACTCTATCATCCAGGTATCTTCTACCTTCCCTTCACACTATTCCGTATATGTTTTTTTAATTCTTCCAAAAAATTAAGATGCCAGTTGATATGACGTTTGGTATGCCTGTTATTGATCCTCTATCATGTGATTGGAAAACAAGACATTCCTTGTTATTGCTCCTGTGTCTTGCGGGTTGTCCTTCGAAACCTAAGTTAGACGTGTGGCAATGCACAAGAGAAAAGTCAAAAGGGATAGTACGGAAATATTTTCTCCTTTAGTTATACAGATGAGATGAGATGAGATTAGATATTTTAAATAGTAATAAATAAAATATTATTATAATATAATTTTATAATATTAATTTTGCATTAGAATTTGAAAAAGTGAAATTGTTTATTATATTTTGTATGGAGATTTGAAAAAATTGTAATGATGAGTTGAGATTAGATGAGATGAGTTTTTTAGTTTTGTGTAAACAAACAGGATATCTCTTTTACCTTTCTCTTTATCTATATAGAATAATTTTACATATAATCGTAAAGTATATAAACGTTATATAATTGCTTTGAAAAAGAGGAGTGTCTATTATTAAAAAAATAATTTTTTTTCACGTGAGACCCATGCTTTATTTACTTCTTTTTTTAAATAATTACGCGGCGGTTGTACAATTCTTTTCTCGTCTAATGTCGTGGAAAGTGCAACATTGCACCTCTTTTTCGTAAGACTTTTCTTTAAGACTGCCGTGATATGAGATGGTAATGTTCCTTTAACTGTCCATATTGAGACATTTAATGCAGTAAATTAGGTTTTGCTTGACCACTAAGAATTTTCAGATAAAAATGTTGAGTTTTAAGATAAAATATTAAAATATTATATTTTAATATTATTATTATTTTGAAATTTGAAAAAATTAAGAAAAAGTTGAAGTATTTATTATATTTTGTATTGAGATTTAGAAAAATTGTAATTATGATATGAGAATTTTGAGTTTGAGATGAGAATTTCAAGTGGCCAAACACAACCTTAATCTCCCTGGCTTAATTCGGCCGTCCACAAGGTTTATATTCGGGCTTCCATTCTATAGACCTTAAAGTGCCCAGCTTAACTCTCTGGATGCTAGCTGGGTAGATGTGCCTTTGGAGTTTATCCCAGGGGGCCGGTTCTAACTCTGTGGGACAATGCCCGAAGACCCAAGAGGAAGCATTCGTCAAATGGTTCTCATGGGTCGTGACCTTGGGCCGTCCACAGCCCTATCTTCGCCTGTTGGGCATATTTATCCCCAACAATGCCAATCAAAAGTTTATAGAAGGGGACAAATTCATAGTTTATATGGCATGGCTCAAATGCCTCTTTCTATTTAGAATCTAATTGATTGTCATCTACCTATTAAATTAAAAAGTTTCATAAATAATTCTCCAATAATTTGATGTCACGTTAAAGGATGGTTTGAAGATGATGATTAAAGGATATTGATGAATAACACTTATAAAAGAAATTAATCTAATTGATCACTTAGTTTTCAAATTCAAGAAGTTTATCATATATAGTACGTGCAAGGGAAGTTACTCTAATGTATGTGCTGATCCAAGGGACGTCACTGAGAATTGATTTGAGAATTGGTGTCACGTGGAAGCTGCTAGCCTAAGCAATTCCAATTTAATTTCAGTTAGTTAGAATTAGTCTAAGCAATTTCATTTATAGAGGGGAGTTGTTTAATTGGATTGGAAGTAGTAATTAATTAATGGGATGTAGATGGCCGGGTAGTTAAGATCTCGTACGTTTGGATATTAAGAATAATTCAAATATTTGTAAATAATAATGAATAATTTATAAAAAGTAGTAAAATATTTTAAATTAAGATATTTTATTAGATTTATAATACGAGAAAAAACAAGTTCAATTTAAAAATACCAGAAAATATCTAAAAATAGTTATATTCTCGTAATCTCTAATAGATCCTATATTAACGATCTTTCACATTTTGTGGTAAGCCCATGAAAGAAGTTTGTACATATTTTTTTTTTTTATATATATTGGATACTTGCTGGCACGCTGCATGTGATCTTCTTTTGATAGCTGTAATAATTTGCTGTCTGCTGATAATAATTTATAAGGATATAAATAATATCTAGGTAACTGGCCGGTCATGACCCAATTCCAAGCATGTATAAGCTCATTTGTTTTTATATTCATAAAAAAGTTTTAAAAAAAATCCAATATGATAAGGTTTGTAAGCCAGCTAACGAGCTAGCTTTTTCTATGGTCTCCCAAATGTACAGTACCATGATTCCCGGCCTTGACCATAGTGATTAGTGGAGTACTAGAATTCTATACATCTGAGTCTTTGAGACTTGGACGAAAGCATGCATTGGAAGGCATTCCAAGCAAGCCTCCGTATACGTATAAGTCGGATCCGTATGTCTGTATTTTAAGATTGTTGTCTAAAAACTAAGAGTTTTGTAACACAATGCATTGTAATCTCTTTTAGAATAACATCTCTTCAGCTTTATGGATATAGGTACATTGGTGAATTTTGTGTGTTGTCATGTGTGTGTACGCTTTTGATTCATGAATTTCTGCATTTGTTTTCATGTTTTATGTCTCAATATATATTGTTGTGTGCAGCTGTGATGTTTTTCACAACAGAGTTCCCACAAAGTGCTTGTTCTGAGAGTGTTACAGAAATCTAGTTAGGTTTAAGTCCGCCAGTTTGGTTACCAGATACAGATGAGATGTTTTCATCTCATATGTATTGTATACTAATTTTTTATATCCAAACACTCTATATTTCATCTCTAAATTTTAAAAACATTCATTTAAATAAACAGTAAAATCTGACAATGGATAGTCTGTGAACAGTACAAAACTGACATGAACAATGACATACATAGTGCACAATTTGGCTGAAAATTAAAATTATGGGACCAAATATTTTTCAAATTCCAAAAATTAAAAACTATCGCATCTAATCTCACTATCCAAACACATATTTTTTTACAAACTATTTTATCTTTTCTTAACTAAAAAATTTTACTACTATTCAAAATATCTCATCTCATCTTATATGAACTGTGTATTCAAACGAGACCTAAATATTTCTAGCTAGTATGTTAAATGGATTTTTTTTGTTACCCCTCTCATCTTCTCACATAAAAAGCCCGTTAAATTAATTGTCCTCCCTTAGGGTTTTCCCATCCTGGACTTGACCAAACTCCCTAAGGACCAAGCCGGTCCTGTCTAATTGGTCCGTTCGGTCCACTTTGGACCTTTTTTTTAATTTTTTTTATCCAATGGCATTTTATTTAATACTTATGTAATTATATTGTGATATATTTAATATATATACATATGGTATACTATTTTATATATATATATATTAATTTATATTAGTAATATGCTAATACTATTAGTCTATTAGTATATAGTAAATTAGTAATAGTTATTAAATTATTTACTATAAATAATAATACACTAGTACTAATACTATAACTAATAAATATATGTAATAATAGTAATACTATATGTAATATACTAGTATTACTATATCTATCTCTTCAAATCCCACACATTTATTAATGCTCTATGTAATACTATATTAAATAATAGTAATACTCCTTGTAATTATACTAATACTCTATGTAGTTATATTAAATAATATATTACTAATACTCTATATTAATAGTAATACTTTACGTAGTTATAGTGATTTAATACTAACATATTACATATTAAGTTAATTATATTAATACTATTATAAATTTATACATATATGACATATTAAAATTTATACTATAACTCTTATAATATTTTAATATATTAATATATGGTAGTACTATATATTATAGTTAATAGTTATACATTAAAGAATATATTAATACATTGATACTAAATATATCTAGTTATAGACTTATAATGATTTAATTATTATGAATTTATAATTAGTATAACTATATAATAGTATTAATATTAGACTATTAGTAATTTAGTATATCTATATTATATTAGTAATATTAGTTATGTTGAATCATTCAGTTAATGTAACTATATTCTACATTATTAGTATTAATATAGGTATTAGTATTAGTTATAATTGTATAGCCTATATTAGAATTGAGAGTCTTAGACTATATAATAGAGTAATAGTATTAGTACAACTATATAATATTATTAATAGTAGACTATTAGTATAACTATATATTAGTTTTAGTTATACTGTTATAGTGATTTAGTATATTATTATTTCTATATTATAATTTATACTATAACTCTTATAATATGTTAATATATTAATATATACTAGTACTATATATTGTATTTATATATTAAATAATATAATAATACATTCATACTAAATATATATAGTTATATTTATAGTGATTTAGTTATTAACTTATTATGATTAGTATCACTATATAAATTATAACAATATTAGACTATTAATCTAGCTAAATATTAGTAATAATAATTATGGTGAATCAGTGATTCAATATAACTATATAAGTATTAATTATATAATTGTGATTAGTATAAATATATAAATTATATAATAGTATATTTGTATTAATAGTAGACTATTAGTATAGCTATATATTAGTATTAATTATAGTGATTTAGTATAACTATATTAGTATAATTATAACTACAATCTATATTAAATAATTAGTATTTTTTATATCATATAAAATTATATAATTAATTATATACAACTATTATATAAATAATATTGTTTTAAAAATTTCCATTCGATCCGAAGTGAAAAAATTTTAGAATGGGATTGATTTGAATGAGTTCGATCTCTTAAAATTTAGATCGGACCAGTCCGGTAAGTTTCCCTTTTCCAGACCAGTCAATTCTCGACCCTATCTGTAATATTGTAATTTGTTTTTCCGGTTTTGATTAGATATTGGCCAGAGTTCCCACAAATAAATTGAATAATGATTATGATACCATCATAGAAGAGATTAGTTTCTGAAAGTGTTTCAGATATCTAGTCTGGTTTTATTTGTCGAAAACTCAAGATATCTCTCCCTGGGACAGCGGGACCTTTTCCCAACCCCCAAACAATCACAAGTCAAATATATAGTTTGATTTTCGGGTGGGTCTACCCCACCATTGGAGTTTGGGGCTCCCGTTAAGTTTTTAAATCATTTTTTTTAATATTTTTTAAAAAAATTTAATATATTTTCTTAATTATTAAATTTTTTAAAAATGAAGTGGTAGCTTGGAGCGGATCCAGATCCCTAACTTTTTCCTTCAGTAAAAAGCTAAGTCCACCGCTACTGTTGGGGTCCACCGCTGTAAAAAAAGAAGAAAAAAATGTTTTTTAATTTTTTTACTTCCTAATTAAAGAAATATTTTTTAATAATATTATAAATTTTTTTTAAAAAAATTATTTTAAAGTATTAAAAAATATATATATATATATATAAAATAAAAACGTAACGGTGGCGGTAGTGACACCCTTTTTTTTATTTTCAATTCTTTTTTCTTAACAACAAGTAGAAGAATTTTATTAAATACAAGTAAAATTACATACTAATCTACATATTAATACTATTTTTTCATATTCAAAATTTATTTTTTAACTAACTTAATACACAAGTTATAGCAATTAGATTTTTTTCAAATAAAAACGTAATTATAATAATTGCCTTGATGATGACGTCTGCACGTGTGCGTGTTTCTTTATGATAGTTGCAGATCTGTTAATTATAATTGGTGGCCCAACTCCCTCCCACAGAGGGAGGCCACCGAATAGATCAAATGTTATTTTTATTTTTTGTCTTCTTTTTATTTTTTTAAATAGTTTTTTAAACTCATTAAATATTTAAAAATAAAAAATAAAAATGGGAGAAGCAATTTCCATTATAATTAGAGGACTTTTTAATATTATAAAATTAATGTCCGTTAATCTATTTCAATGTTCTAATACGTATATAGTTGCAGGCCACCAGCTGCTTTTGTCGGAGATTCGGGATCGAGGAAAGACGTTAGAAATTGTCACCCAAGTTTTCAGTGAAATTTATAGAACGAAAGTTGAAAGTTAACTATATACATAAATATATATAATTTAATTTATAAAATAAATTTTAAATATATATATATATAAATGCAATCTAGCTAAAAATGGTGTATAATGTATATCAGTAAAATTTATAAAGTGAAAGTTGAAAGTTAAGTATTACACAATTGGCTATTGTAATAAATTTAAATATATATAGAATAATATTATATACAGTTACTTTTACGTATTTTATGTATATTTTATTGATGTGATTAGTTATATCATTTTTTTTAATACACAACTAATCATATCAGTAGAATGTATAAAAAAATACATAAAAATGACTTGACATAAATTTATATATATACCAGTTAATTAATTTATAAAACAAGTACGATCGGCCACAACAAATCAAGTTTGCACGTCCACATGGAAAAGCCGGAAAAGGATATATATTTTCTTTTCCAGAATACCTGCATGGACAGGCATTGTTATCTTCTGTTAAATGGTTGGACGCATGCGACGGATTATCGTTTATATAATAACATTGTCCTCATAGGAAAAAAATGATATAATATTCTTTTTAATATATACTCTAGACTATTTTCAGGCCAATCATTTTGAATTAAAGTAAAAATAAATAATTTCTTAACATAAAGTTGTGGATAAATGGTACAGTAGTTGGTGGTGTAATAATCGGAATGGGGAGTCGGGAAGCCTGTCTAGACTTGACTCCACTACACTTTGAACTTCGCACGTGGTCTGTGGGACGTGTGAGCTTGGCAGCTCATTATGTTAAGATATATATATTAATTAATATGATCATGGTCCCTCACTTATTCACAAGAGTAAGGATTTTATGATCATCTGTATAGTCATATTTTAAAATAAGAATATTCACAAGAGCAAGATTAAAGTTGTATTTGGTTGTTGAATCAAACTCAACTCATTTTAAACTAATCATTGATAGTATGTAATATTGTTTCAATTTTCCATAAAAAATTTAAATTTATCTCAACCTATTCCATAAATTTTAATCTAAAAATTCGACTTAAAAAAATTAAACTCATCTTAATGGGATCTATAAAATACTATTATTTACAATTCAATTCAAATCATTACAACATCCAAATGTAGCATATATAAGAAGATTTTTCATTTTATTAAATATATATATATATTTATATAAAAAAAATAAGACTAGATATAATTTTAAGGAGTGCTCTTTTTGAAAAACTAGGATCCCTTGTTAAAAAATAATTTTTTTATATAAATTCTAAATTTATCTATTTTAAAAAAAAGAATTACAAATACCGGACCGTAAATATCATTTTTATAAAGAGAGATGTTTGGGCTATAAAGATTGGGTCATGAGAGTGTCTGTGACGCCCCCAGATTTCCGCTTGGGATTGAATGGACATCTGAAGCGTTGGGACATGCAACACAAAGTTACCTACCCCCGTTCATGACATATAAGATGCAATGTTCCTAACATGCATCTAACGTTATGCAATATTCGCAACGGATAATTTTTTCTTTAGCAATACTATGCACCAAACTAAAAATATCCCAAATACTTGAAACATATTTCATACATAAAAACATACTAAATAGCCATAATTACCACACTAATCCAGAATGGTTGTGATCAAAAGAGTACTTGAGATACAACTCCAAAAGTACAAGTAGTAACTTAAGTTAAATACTATGCCATCATCAACATCGCACCGTGGCCTAATCTACCGTGTTCAGTTGGTCAGATTCCAATTCTCCTTCGGGTCCTGTAACAAGATCTGTCATTCGGGGGGAATGGTAGTTAGGACTACCATGGTGAGATTTGATTACAAATCTCAGTAAATTAACAAGAAACTTCCACACAGGTTAAAGATGCATGCATGACAGTAAAAGCATAAATGCATAAGTGAAGTCGTACATAAATATAACATAACTTGACATACAGCATGACATAACCAGAACTTAAACGTGAACTGAACTTGACTTAACATGACATGAACTTGAGCTTAAAACATAACATGGACTATCAACATAACATGAACGTGAAACTTAAAAATAACATGTATGTGAATATAACATGACAGAACCGTGAACTTGAAACATAACGTGAACGTGAACATAATATAATATGAACGTGAGCTTGAACATATCATAAACGTTAACATAACATGATGTGAACATGAATTTGGAACATAACATGAACATGAACATAACATGTACGTGAGCATAACATAACATGAATTTGATCTGAAACTTGACTTATCGTGCACTTGATCTGAATCTTGACTTAACATAAACTTAGAATCTTATTCATTTGTCTTAATTAATAACATGACCATATGGGTGCTATACGGGTCCCCTAAAGCCGTGTATCCCTGCCGATTACCGTATCACAACACAGATATCTAGACCAGCTGTGAGTGCGTTAATACGTACTCCACAGTTGTTGTAGCTCCACGCATTCTACGTGTCACAATTGTTGTGTCTCACGTAGTGTATACTCCACAGTTGTTGTGGCCCCATACTTCATGCTCCATGGTTGTTATGGATCCATGAATACACGTAACATAAAATATGGCACCATCAGTGTTAGTGCCTGGCGCGCTCTAGTAACCAGTTACTTAGGCCACATTCGCAACCTGTTGACTGTATTTCGTCAACCCAGGGAATTTTACACCTATTTAGACACTTCAGCGTGAACAAAGGAGTTCCACTAGGATATTACCTCATCATAGCATTTAAGGTCGTGATTGACATGAATATCTTAACTTGAACATGATCTGAAACTTATATGAAATTTACTTAAGGTGAACCGCGCTTGAATCCGTGGCACCGCATAACATAACTTGTGGTGAACACGCTTAGATCCATGTCACCTTTAACATAACTTGTGATGAACACGCTTAGGTCCGTGTCATCCTTAACATATCTTGTGATAAACACGCTTAGATCCGTGTTATCCTTAACATAAATTGTGATGAATACGCTTAGGTCTGTGTCATCCTTGATCATAACTTGTGATGAACACGCTTAGGTCTGTGTCATCCTTAACATGTCTTATCTTTCTTAATGCATGAGATATTATTTAATATCATATACTTTTCTAACATGGCGTATACTTGTAAATGGCACAATATGATTTAAATATAAACATTCCATGTCATACTTAATATGGCATACTTATAACATATAGCATTGCATGACATAAAAGATTGTGTAACAGATAAATACTCATGAAAGAATAAATCATGCGTAACAGATAAACATGTAATGACATGACATAAATGATAACATACATACATAAATTGTAGTTCCCTTACCCATCACACATACACAATAAACTGATAGTAAGTTAGAAGCTAACTTATTTCGATCGTCGCGTTCTATGAGAATAACGCGCGAAACACGAGGAACTGCACAACAGCTGGAAGAGGAACACTCAAGTCCTTAAAATCTTCAATTCTGAACACAATTGCCATATTGTGAGCACTTGTAACACCACAGGCAATTTGAGGTTTCACTATACTCGGAAGATATAATTTGGCTTCAGAAAGCCTTTGCACTAGATCAAGTTCATTAAAATTATCAACCTTGAGAAAATGGGGGCCTCGGATTGTACATCGGCCTTCAGTAATAAGATCCTCCAACTGAAGTAGAATCTCTTGAATTTTCAGCCGATCCACTACAGGGTAAATGTTATTAAATGGGTCAATCACACAGCAATCCGGATGATGCTCCATGTATCTTTGCAATTCCTACATGCCCTTCTTGTAACTGAGGTGATAAAGGAAGCTCAAGCGTGAGGGAAAAAAAACATCAATCTATTTTGAGTAGGATACATAGGGAATGCACCCCTCTTGGCAAAATCATCTTCACGAGAAGGTTTCATAATATATCCAACAGTCACGACACTGCTGCCAATTGCCTTTCTATTTAAGTGGCATACAGTCAAAGGCAACTCTTCTAACTGGTTGATATAAAATAAGCTTGAATCCTCACATGCACTACCATTTTCAATAACGTCAGTTGATTCTTGCCCAGGTGATCTTAGAGCAACAATCAGCCAACCACAGTTGCTTAGTTTAGGGAAGACTTCCTTTTTCTCACTAGAAATTAGGAACAAAATAATGCCTCCAATGTCACCCCAAGCTTATGATCTGAAAGACCAACTCTATAAGTAATCCCCGTACGGAACTTAGAATGGCAGAGCTTACGAAGGAGAGACTCAGCACCGGGTTGTAACGATCCGTTTGCATGAAGGTCGTCGACACGTTGAGGGGCTAATAGTACGGACTCGTCCAAAATCACTCCCCTAATCACCATACCCATCTCTCCCTCTCCTCTTCCTCTGTGTATCTCTGTCGTGTCAGTTGAAACCTTTTGCACACAACACAGCTGTGTTTCTTTGCTTACTTTCGCCATTCTCTTTCTTTTTCTTTTTTTTTGAGTGAAAAGTTTTCTAAAGTATATTTGGCTTAATGACTAACTTAATAACAGGGTTGGTTACGATAGAGAAAGCTAGGAGGAAAATCTACTCTGTTTTCGGTCATGGTGGTCTGCAGTTGGATGTGAAGGAGGTGGATGCAGTGGTGTTGTCCTTTGGCTGAACAGAAGGTGGAGGTTGCGAGAAGATGGTTTTCGTGGCTGTGCAACTGGGTAGCAGAGGTGAAGTTTGCTTTGTTTTTGTTGCTCTAAACAGAGGCTTCGTGCTGTTTGGTTATCCGTGGAGGAGGTAGGGTGGCTGTGCGTGGAGCTGAACAATGACTGAGGTGAGGCTTATGTTTGGTGGCTAGGTGAGTGCTGATCCCGTGATCCGTGAAGAAATAATGAGAGAGAGAGAGAGAGAGAGAGAGAGAGAGAGAGAGAGAGAGAGAGAGAGAGAGCTGGGAGTAATTGAGAATGAGTGGGGAAGTTGTCGAGTGTTGAAGAACAAAATAACCTGGCTTACTAAAAAAAAAGATAAATTATGCACGTGATTTCAGGTGAGGGTAGAGACGAGAGAGATGGTTATTGCTATCGGGAAAGAATCCAAAACTGATTGCCGTGCTGTCTAATATGTGCGAAATAAAAAGAAAGGGAAGGATGAGGAGATAAGGCTAGTTTTTAGTGGGCTGTTGTAGTGTCTAATGATACATTTTGTTTTTAATTAATAATTAAGTAATTATTTTTTTAATTGATATTACAATTTTTTTTAACAATATATATAGAGATATTAAAAAATATATTTTAAAAAACAGAAATACTTTGATACCTAAATTTAGGCTTTGAATTTGTGTCCCCAATATTTTTTTTATTTCGTGATTAAAGAAATATTTTTACTTTTAAAAATATATTTAAGAATATAAAAAAACTAAATAAAAAAAATTTACCCACCACTTATTTGGTGCGGTTTGGGCTACATCCCCTCGGTGAAAATAAATACATTTCCTAAGTGAATTCGTGGGGCTACACCTCGGTGGGGGCTGCACCTCGACGGGTGTATACTCTTGTATAAAATATTAAAACCGGCACCGAACCCTAGATTTTTTCTTACGTAATCTTCTCAATCCCTAGGTATAATCACTTCATGCTAAAAAAAAAACGATTGGTGGAGTTAAAAAAAAAAGGAAAGGAACTACTATTTTACCAAAATATCCTCAATTTACAGCAAAAACGACAAAATGCACATGAATGCTCAAAATTTTAGTTTTTTTTTTTTTTTTTTTTTTTTTTTTTTTTTTAACTGAACTAAATTTGAAAATCACACCATAATTATTTTTAGTAGGTTAAAATTTGAAAACAAAGGTAGGTGAAAATGCTGAACTATAAAAGAATACATTAAATTTTGAGATCACATCATCATTTTCAATTTAGTTCAGTTAAAAAAAAAAAACTTAAATTTTGAGCATTCATGTGCATTTATAGCAAATGCATGTAAAAGATAATTGAGAGTGTGAATATTCAGTATGTTCATAAAGCAAAATGATATATATGAATAATTCTATTTGAAAGATTTTATATCACACATCATTCAAGTAATATAATTTAATTAATAAGATAAATTTTAAATATATACCAATGTAATCTAGCTAAAAATGGTGTATATTAGTAAAATTTATAGAATGAAAGTTAAAAATTAACTATATATATACACACAAGTGGCTATCTATTGTAATAAATTTATATATATATATATATACATTTAATTAATTTATAAAACAAATACGATCGACCACAACAAATCAAGTTTGCACGTTCACATGGAAAAGCCGGAAAAGGATATATATTTTCTTTTCCAGAGTACCTGCTTGGACTGGCATTGTTATCTTCTGTTAAATGGTTGGACGCATGCGACGGACTACCGTTGATTCGTTTAACATTTTGAATTAAGGGTCGGTTTGGTTATCGGATGCATCTCATATGTATCATATATCAATTTTTTTTTATCTAAATATATTATATTTCATTTCTAAATTTTAAAAATATACACTTAAATAAATAATAAAGTTGTGCGACCACATTTTTTTAAATCTTAAAAATTAAAAACTATCTCATCTCACTTCATTATCTAAACATATATTTATTTACAAACTATTTCATATTTTCTTAACTCAAAAAGTTTATTACTATTTAAAATATTTCATCTCATTTTATTTAAATTGCATATCTAAACAAGGTCTAAATATTTCAAGTGCGTTGAATGGAAACTTACTAAAAAAAAAAGATAAATTATGCACGTGATTTCGGGTAAGGATAGAGACGAGAGAGAAGGTGATTGCTGTCGGGAAAAAATTTAAAACTGATTACCGTGCTGTCTAATATATGTGAAATAAAAGAAAAGGAAAAGGTGAAGAGATAAGACTAGTTATTAGCGAACTGTTACAGTGCTTTTAGTACCATCATAGAAGAGATTGGTCAGAGTTTCTTAAAGTGTTTCAGGTATCTAGTCTGATTTTATTTGTCAACAATTCAAGATATCTCTCCCTGAGACAGCAGGACCTTTTCCCAATCCCTAAACAATCACAAGTCAAATATATGGTTTTATTTTCGAGTGGGTCAACCCCTACCGTTGGGCTACCTCTAGAATTATTTTTTTTTCACATTATTTTTTAATATTTTTAAAAACATAAAAATATTCGTAATATTATTAAATAATATTTTTTTTAATTACTAAATAAAAATAAAAAATAAAACGGTAGTTTGGAGCGGGATACCCAACGGATGAGTAGTTTTGTTTTTTTATTTGCCTTTTTCTGTACAACAGGTAGAAATGTGATTATAATAATTGCCTTGATGCTGACGTGTGCACGTGTGCGTGATTGTTTATGATAGTTGCAGATCTGCTAATTATAATGGGCAGCAGTACGGCTACCTTGTATTTCCCGCTGGAGCACAGCTACTGCTACTAGTGTGTTTTTATTTTTAATTTTTCTTATATGTATTTTTTAATATTTTTTAAAAAAAAATTATAATATTATAAAAAAATACTTATTTACTCATTAAGCAAAAGTTAAAATAAATAAAAAATAAAAAAGGAAAAAAGGCCAGCGGTAGCCCTCCACGAAAGCTAACAGCGGTGGCCTAGACATTTTTCGATTATAATTGGGCAGTCCTACGGCTACTCCCACGTAGGGAGGCCAACGAATAGATAAAATGTATTTTTTTTTTTTTTGTTATCTTCTTTTTGTTTTTTTAACTCAATTACACTTGGGGATTTTATCTCTAGGTGTGAGTTAAGCTTGCTAGCTGTCTAGCCACCTGCTTTTAGAAGTCCCAGGTGTGTTCATTCAAAGCCATGGGAACCAACTTACCTGTATCTTAAGACTATCCTAGCAGCTAGTCAAAGTTTGTAACCATTTTTTTATTTATTTATGCAAACATGATTCGAGGACAATGGTCGAATCTCTATTTACATTATATATGGCAATATTATAGTGAAAACTCGCCCAATTAAATTCATCGCATATGATCAATATATATAAACACCAACACTATTTCTCACATAATCTTCTCAAATTAAAACACAATCACTAAGACCCACAAATCAAACCCATAATAACGAAGCCTTGCGCCATTAATTGGAGAAACAAAAAATAAGGAAATAAACTATCACTTTACCAAAAAAAAGAAAATAAAAAGAAGAGAAAAAAGCCCTAAATCTACAACTCTATTTTAAATTGAGGTTATTTTATAATTTACAAGTTCATGATGAGGGGATATATAATCTTCTTTGATATCTCAAATTAAGGCCAAAACATCATCTTCGTGATAAACGTAATAATATTAATAGGGTGCTTCTAGAGTCACCAAAAGGTGCTCCTGAATAAATCTCCCGAAAGGTGCATTTCAGTATATTTATTATTTTTTTTATGCATTTTTTTAATCATTATAAACATTTTTTTTTTAAAAATACAACATTATTTAAAAATACTTTTTTAATCACTAAATATTAAAAAAGATTTGGTACACTTTTTGGAGACACTAATTCGGGACATATAGCATTTCTGATATTATCATACCCTTCATCTTCATGAAAAGAAAAAAGTACCTAAGAGTAATAATAATATATACTCTTCTTAATTCGTTACTCTCAAGGCCAAAACATTATCCTCTTCTTGATAACTGTAATAATAATAAATTAGAACAGAAAGAAGAGACCAGAATAGAGCAGGTGATGATCGGCATCCGCTTCAGCTGACGCGTTTATATATTAATTTGTTGAACGCACCAGCAATTACAAAGAAATTGGAATTCCATTAATAGGTTCTTGAAGTATCTACCCATGACGCATTTTCAAGCATTGACCAAGAGCTTTGCTCGTGCTTGCTGCAGGAATTACCATGTCCAAACAATATTACAACACCCACACCAAGTGTTCATAAACCACCGGGGGCCCGATACCAGAAGAAACATTTCTGGTTTACTCTACGGCCACCTTCTCCGGCTTGGGCTTAGGCCTTTCCTCGACTACCGAAACATGAAAGCCAGTGAGAAGTTGCAGGAAAAGATTAATAGCGCCATTCGAGATTGTAAAGTTGGTGTTGTAGTGTTTTCGCCCAGATATTGTGAGTCCTGGTTTTGTCTCCATGAATTGGCTCTTCTAATGGAATACAAGAAAAGTGTTGTGCCCATCTTTTATAATGTCAAACCGTCCCAACTTCGGGTTGGGGATTATATATACAATGGAAATGGCTGCCGTATTTCAGAGAAAGACCTTGAGAGATTCAGCAGAGCACTTGAAGAAGCTAAAAATATTGTTGGACTTCGTTTTGATTCAAGAAGGTCTGTTTCTAATTTTTCTCCCTTTTACTTATTTTGAATGCTCATTTCAATGAACGAATTAATAGTTCATATATATATATATATATATATACACACACACACACACACACACATTTTTTTTGTTATCTGGTTCGTAGAATAGAATGTCTCTAATTTTGTTCGATCTTTGTTTTTTCGGTTTTCAGATATTGGTCAGAGTTCATACGAATTGCTTCTGATGCCATCACAGAGCAGATTGATAAGAATGGTCCTGAAAGTGTTTCAGAAATCTAGTCTGGTACTTTCGTCGAAAACTCAAGTTTGTGATTATAAGATATCTCTCCACAGTCCTCGGATATATATATATATACACACACACATCCATTTTCCCACCCACGCTTGTATGTATATCATGTATATACACTTTAATATGTGTACTAACAGTAGTAAGCCCATACTTTCTTTGTTCCCCTCTTCTAGCTCTTCCCATATGCTTCCTCAGGAGTGATTCGAAGGTATTATTGCCTGTCTTTTGCCATTTTCCCTCCACTTATACAAGGTTTAAAACCTGTTTGGTTTTTGTGTAAACGACGGAATTAAACTTGAAAATAGTAAGAAATTATAAGATCATAGCTCCTCATTTGTAATACCACAGGTGAAAGTTCTACTTCAAGTTTCTTGGAAGTTAATTAAACTGTGTCACGTATACTGCACGTTTCTTTATGTTAGTTGCAGTCTCACAAAGCTGGTGTTTAGTGAACGATATGTTCCTTTAATTTGTCATTCAAATCATGCGCTAGCTAGATCATTATATATATATATATATATATATTATGTTGAGACAGTCTAATATTCCTTCATGCAGGCTTCTCATACGTAGATATCTTTAGTTATCTTTGGACCTTAATTTCTAGCCCCTAGCTTATGTTTTTACCCAACATATCAATATATATGTGTGTGATAACTTATTTCAATGTTTATTTCAGTATACTGCGTATTGTGACACCACCAGCACCTGCTTGTGTTCGAGATACTTAAAGAATCGAAGAAAAGCGTGGAACTAACGCGCATGCTGGGCTGTTCATCGATTCCCTTTCATGGGAGCTGGATATGTTTATTGTTCTTTCATTAATATTGTAAGTTAAGACTTCAATTATGCATCTAAGTTGGATCATCGTGATCGATGACGTGAAAAAATGTTTCGTGGATTTTCAAAATAATTAAGTCCTGTTTTGGTTGGCTGTACGTACGTATGTATATATATATATACTCTATAAGAAAAATAGGTATTTGTGACTAATTTTTTATAACAAAAATGACTATTTACTATTAAAATAGACTCATTTTAACTAGAAATAACTTATTCCAAATAAACAGTTTTATTGTATGTTATCTTTCAGAAAGCTCGTATATTCTAGCTACTGTATATATATTAAGGTTGTGTTGATGGCCCCATGGAGTACATGTATTTACAAGAACTCTTAATATATATAACACTAGAAAAATAGTATTTGTGATAGATTATTTATGACAAAAATTATTATTTACAATAAAAATAGACTAATCATTTTAATAAAAAGTAATTATTTTTTAATAAAAATAAGTAGTCACAAATAAATAATATTCTTCTAGTATAATATTATGATAACGAAAAGAGTGAAGGTAGCGGAAGGACTACTGAGTCCCGTCCAGAATATCCAGATAGATGTCTTTTTTGGTTGAAACTCTTTTAAGCTATTAATATTTGTCCCAGCTAGCGTGCTTCTTGTACGCGTAGTACTACTCTCAGTACTATAGGAGAAAGGATTTTTTGGAATGAAAATTATATATATTGGTCTAAAAAAAATACTATCTTCCTCCCAAAAGAGCTTTAGAGATGAAATTTTTTGGTCTTTAATTTATCTCAAAAGGTTTTTAGAGATAAAATTTTTTGTTAAAAAAAAAAAACTTTTAGGGATAAAATTTTGTTAAAAAAAAAAAAAACTTTTAGGGATAAAATCTGGTCAACCCATTTGGAGGAAAATTCTTTATGAGGTTGAAACGTTTTAGTCGCAAAATACTGTTTGAATGGAAGGGTAGCTGTTTGGATGTTTGAAGAAATTGAATTTATTTGATCATATTCGAATGAAGCCAGTGTTTGAACATGTCAATTAGTTTTTTAACAAAAAGAATTTGATTGAACATCCTTGACAAACGTTCGAATTAAAAAAATCTATTTGAACGTTTAGTTCGATAATATTTGTTTGAACGGTTTATTGCTCATCTGAATTATGACAAATTGGTTAGAACATAATATTATGTGTTCAAATGATCAAACATGTAGAGTGTTTGAACCAATTATTAATCTATTCAAACCGTAGTGACGATTTTCAGTTTCATTCAAATGGTTTTTGATTAATCGTTCGAATGATTGTGAAAATGTGTTCAAAGGATAATGATTCGTAATTTACCATTCGAACACTGTTACTTTTGAAAAGTATTCTTGATATAGTAAGCTGTATATTTAAAATAAGAAAATTACTTTTCAATGATTTGTTATTTACTGCTCAAACTAAATATGTTACGCTCCAACGATTATCCTGATATAGTAAACTGTATATTTAAAATAAAAAAACTACTTTTAAATATTATAATTAAAACCTCACAATTGTTCAAATGTTGCATAAAGTCAAAATAAGTCAAAAGACATAACTTAAGAAAATAAACATAATTAGACACTGTTACTCTATTTTCTTTGCTGGTAGTATTCTGTTGCTACAAGAAAAGAAACAAAATTATTATTATATTTGTTTAATGCATCTAATATATAGCATAAAAAAGATAGCAATGAAATTACTTGATATGAAATTATTATTACTCTTTTGACGCGCTTTTGTTGTATTATTGAATTTTTGAAAGTGTACATAGCATCTACTTTTGTGCATCTGGAATGAAATGTTCATTAGCTCATTAACTGTTATTCGATCCTCTCACCTGCTAAAATTAAGTTTAAACTTATTCTTGAAATTAATAATTCTGAACTATTAGTCTAAATATAAACTAATTATAATATTTCCTATATAACTTATTACCAGATAAGAGTTTTTAATATTGCCTTTCTTAATTTTAATAAATATATATATATATATATATATATATAAAATATGTATAATCCAACCTCCATTCAAAGTAGACATCAACAATATTTAACTTATATTTATACCAATTTTAAATAAAGAACTGTCAAACCAATAATAATAATAAAACAAGATAAGTAAAATTAACTAATGTATCCTATCGTCAGCACACGTCAACAATATCAGGAAAAACCAAAATGGACAAAGCCCCACGTGCAGTACATGATGACATGCTACCCAGGATAATACATAAACGACACAATTCTTATATTCTGTTAAAACAGTCACTGCACCAAATGCCAACTCACAACCATTGCAGCACCAGACCAACTCATAACCATTGCAGCAGCAGACGTCCAGTGCAGTCAGTGCAGTCAGCAGATGTCCACAAAAGGATTCTCACGACGCATGTCAGGTCTCACGTGAAAGGAAGGATAATACTAGTCTTGCCGTTGATCCACCGATGCTTTCTACCGCCGTGTTTATTTTTATTTTTATTTTTATTATTATTATTATTTTTACTTAATGATTAACTAAATATTTTTTAATAATATTTTGATTTTTTTTATTTTTTTTTAAAAATATTTAAATGTATTAAAAAAATACATTTAAATAAATACAAAAAAATAAAAAAATTCTAAACTATTAGCGGGAGTCCCAGCGGGAGCTCTCAGCGGTGTGTGTAGCACCGCCCTTTGTGATAAGCCCCATGAAAGAAGTATTTTTAGTGCGTACGTAACATAGCTGGAATAAGAAGTATTTTTAGTGCGTACGTAACATAGCTGGAATAAGCCTGCTTGATGTCATTAATAATTTAATTCGCTTTCTGCTGATAATAATTTATAAGGATATATATAATAGCTAGGTAACTGGTCATGACCCACTTCCAACCATGTATAAGCTCATTTGTTTTATTCATAAAAAAATAATAAGATTTGTACGTAAGCCAGCTAGCTAGCTTTTTCTATGGTCTCCCAAATGTACAGTAACATGATTCCCGACCCTGACCATAGTGATTAGTGAAGTAGAATTCTATGGCTCCTTCCCAAGCCCTCCGAATACGTAAAAGTCTGATTTGTATGTCCGTATTTTAAGATTTTTATCTAAAACTAGTCTTATGTTCGTATTTTTCTACAGTTATCACATGCATGGTTCAAGATTTGAGGAATTATACATACAACGTGTGATTTCTAAGGTATATTCATGATGTTTAGGACACGTACGCACGTACATGCATGCCTGGCCTTTCTGATGCCCAATTGTACATTTTTTCATAGAAATAATTTTCTCATCAGTCGGTCTAGTAAATCCACATCTCACACGCTACGTGGTAGACCGGATTTACTAACAATTAAACCGGTTCGGTAGCTCTCCTTGCATTCATTTGCTCTTTTATGCGATCTCTCTCAAAATTTTTTCAAAATTTGTCAGAAAGCACATTTTAGAAAGAGAGAGAGAGAGTAAATAAGAGATAAATAACAAAAAGAAAGAGAAAGATGTAAGAAATGATGAAGAGAGGAGGAGGCCAGAGAGACGGTATGGTGATAAAGTAACGAGACAAACAAGGAAGAGAGAGACAGAGACGAGGTAAGAAGATTTTGCTTTCTCTGTTTCCTATGTGAAATTCCGATTGAGACAAGAAACCCGTAATATCCCACATAAGTCGGTGAAAAATAATGCTCTTTTAAACGGCGGTGACAAAAATGGGGATTTTGGGATTCTTGGGAAGGAGCCTGCTATGTAGGTGGAAATCTTCTACCGAACAGTTAAAATCCTTTTTTTTTTTTTTTTTCTTTCACATTTTTTAAAATTATTTAGACATTTTTTAAAAATAAAAAAAATACGTATTCATTCGAAAACATTAAGTAAAAACAAAAATTAAAAAAAATTTGGTAGAGAAATTCTCTGTGATAATAGTGTTTTCCTTCGATATGTATTTTTATGAGAGTTGGTTTGGTCGGAGGAAATGTGATAACTTTTATCTATTTTATGTTTCTTTTCTTTCCCACTATTTCTTTCCTTCCATTTTGTTTTTCTTCCGCGTAAACTTGTGGGCAATTGAAGAGATGAGAGACAGAGAGAGTTTTATGTTTCTTTTCTTTCCCACTCTTTCTGTCCTTCCTTTTTCTTTTTCTTCCGCATAAAAAAGTTGTGGGGATTAAAAAGGTTGTGGGCATTAAATGATCTCGTTGTGGGTCGAAGAGCCACATTTTTACCGTACATCCAAATTGCTGTCGTTTAGTGAGACCCAAAATAATAATTGAGAACCACCACCGGAAAAGTAACATAACAGTGTCAGTCGTCACATGTGGACTCTTTAGAGCATGCCGTTGGAGGAATAGTATTTTCACGTCGGCAAGCGAACCCCCAAAAGTCCAAAAATGGAAGGAGAACGCCTTGCAGCTCCTGAAACCACAATAAAAATCCGATCGAAGGACGATGCTACTTACGGTTACTTACCACAAGGTTTTTGTTTGGTGACTTGGTGTCGAAAGTTTTGTTTTCCATTCTTGCTCAGAATTTTCTCTTTTAACTTTCACGCCTTACAATTGTCATGGAAGTTGGCGTTTTGAATTGAACGCGTACTGGCAGGCAAAATATTACTCTTTCATAACTGCTGCGTAGGCTATCGATGTAATCAAGAGTAATGCCAATCACAGGGAAAGTAGCGGTTATGGTAGCCACGTCGCGGTTACAAGCTTTCATGCCCAAGTGCTTTGCTCGTCCTTATTGCAGGTCGAACCATGTCCAAACAGTACCAGTACCAGTACCCCCACACGACGTGTTCGTAAGCCACCGGGGTCCCGATACCAGAAGAAACATTGCCGGTTTACTCCATGACCACCTTCTCATGCGGGGGCATAGGCCTTTCCTCGACTACCGAAACTTGAAAGCTGGTGACAAATTGTCCGAGAAGATTGATACCGCCGTTCGAGATTGTAAAGTCGGTGTCGTAGTGTTCTCCCAAAGATATTGTGAGTCCTCCTATTGTCTCCATGAATTGGCTCTGCTAATGGAGTACAAGAAAAGAGTTATACCCATCTTTTATAATGTCAAACCATCCCAGCTTCGGGTTGGAGACATATCCAATGGAAGTTGTGTTTCAAATCAGAAAGAGCTTGAGAGATTCAGCGGAGCACTTGAGGAAGCTAAAAATATCGTTGGACTTAGCTTTGATTCATCAAGAGGGTCCCTTTCTATTCTTTCCCAGCCCCTTTATCTTATTTTCAATGACTGAACATATATTTCATATGTTTTGTTAATATTGGTTCGTAGAAGAGAATGTCTCTAATATTGCTCGATCTTTCTTGTTTTTTCTTTTTTTCAATTTTCAGATATTGGTCAGAGTTCCTACAAAGTGCTTCTGATGCCATCATAGAGCAGCTCGGCCAGAGCTCTTGAAAGTGTTTCAATAATCTCGTATGGTACCTTTATCTAAAACTCAAGTTTCTGACTAGATATCTCTATCTGGTACCTTCTCCCAGACCCTACAATGTTTTGTTTTGATTTTTTTATGTGTAAGCTTTGTAATCTTGTATATTTGGGGAAGTTAAACCTATGCTGCCAGAAATGGTATGTCTCCAACCTTTGGTCTGCTGGTCTACTCACGAGTACGGATATTTTTTATGTTCTATAACCAAAGAGTCCCCATATGTGTTGATACAGCAAAATCTTTAATACATTGTCTTAGTGTTTTTTTTTTTTCCTTTGTTGCTAGAGGTATATACATAGTTGTTAGTGTTATGTATTAATGTCAGAGTTTTTTTTTTTTTTTAATTTTAATTTTATTTATTTATTTATTTTTTCTTGGTACACAAGTATATACATAGCTGTTAGTGTTATGACTTTTTTTTTCCTTTCTTGGTACAGGTATAGACAATGAAGGTTGAACATGTAAAGGACACTAGAAGTTCAAAGGCCTGCTTTGCAACGAGAGATTGATGCTGATCTGATAATGCATCTTTTATGAAACTATGTTACTGCAGCTGAAATTTGATGTTGATAATGCATCTTTGGCATTAGGTTATAGTGTAATCTGTTTCTATGAAATGTGGGGTATGGAACTGTA
Source organism: Carya cathayensis (assembly GCA_011037825.1). Classification (NCBI taxonomy): domain Eukaryota; kingdom Viridiplantae; phylum Streptophyta; class Magnoliopsida; order Fagales; family Juglandaceae; genus Carya; species Carya cathayensis. The sequence continues at coordinate 50,971 of QGSO01001134.1, forward strand.
ATCGTTTTTTGCATTTAAACTAGGTATTTTTCTGTTTGTAGTGCTTTGAAACATTAGGTTATAGATTAAGATAATTATTTTGCTCTTAAGAATAGAGGGATCTGAATGCCTTGGAGATATATGGCTTACAGATCATGAGTTCCACGATAATATAAAGGAATTGTAGATTGTTCAAAGCCGAGTTTCCAATTGATGAATGTGGTTTTGAATGTTAGAGTTGATGAATGTACTTTTTGTTCAAAGCCGAATTTATATGTTTTGTATTTATATGTTTCGTCATCTTGGTTACGTTTTGGACATTGTTTTACTTCTACATACAGACGTAAATTTATTTATCTGTTTATATATATAATGTATTGCTTTTGCTGGGTGAGGCTTGGCGATTAAATACATGTATGTGGACCTTTGCATTTTATAATGTGTTATTTGAGATTTGAAGCTTTGAAAATGTAACATTCAGGATTCTTGGAAATACTCTCTTTGCTTCTCATTTATTTATCTCTTTATACACACACACACACACACACACACACACACACACACACACACACACACACACACACACATATATATATATATAATTATATATATATATATGTAATGTGAGACTTGGTGATTAAAATACATGTGGACCTTTTCATTCCGAATGAATAAGTTCCAGCTTGCATTTCCTCATACCCAAACAATGCATGTGAAGGATTGGCATCTTTTTCAGGGACTTTACTTCACAAGTAGCACCTCATTCCATTGCATATAAATAACATACTCTCTACTTCACAAGTATTAATTAACACTTACAACTCAACATACAACAAGAATATATTGTATTTCTCTAACTTGAGTTTAAACAAATACAACGACAGACAAAACCAGTGGCTAAAGCTATTATTTGGCTGTAACTAGCTATTTCCATAAATCTTCAGTCTTACAAGTGTCCAAAGTGTTGTCCAATCCTATTTTTGGATATCCATCATTATTTCTATTGAAAAAATAGAGAAAGATATATGAGAGACTGAATTAAATTTTTAGTAACAAACAAAAGCATGTCCTAACAAAAGCACTTGGCTGAAGACCAACCATTAGTTGGGACGAGCTGCACATCTTAGACAAATCCAAAGAAGATTGTTGATCATTTCATCGATTCATTTAGAATAAGTAAAAAACAAAGAAAGTCCAGGTGGCACCTAGGATACACGGTATACAACAAATCCATCTATAAGTTTATTATGAGTTTCTTTCGTTAAACATAAGCAGTTGAAACCACATATCGACCTAGAATTATTATCAAATTCAGCTTCATCCCAAAGATCATTAAGACAAACAAATGCCAAGAGGGTAAAGGGCATATCAAACACTGCAGAAATCATTCAATAGGAATTTAGAGCAAAAAATGATGATTAATTCAAATGAAGGGAAGACACAATCATCTAAGATTTTCCCCCCATGGTTCGAAGAAGTAAAAACTGAAATGTCATGACAATTGGTGTCATGAAAATTGGGGCTACCATGTAAAGAGATCTTAGAGAAAACAATGGCTCAGAGGAAACTTCCGCAGCTATGGGTTGGGTATCAAAATCCAAAATGCTTCAAAGCAAAGATGAAAAAATTGGTACAATCAATCATTATTTATTATTTCTATTCCAAACAGAAGACATGCCTAAATCCTGTCGTTAATGGCGAGCCTATTCCCATCAGTGAAGAACCTTTACTTCAGCTTTCTTATGAGAATTAGCCTTTGCCTGAAGATGGGAAAAAAACTTTCACAAGCGAGTCTCAGTAGTGCATGATTAAAAGAATGAACTTTTAAATATGTATGCCAATCTAACATTTATTGACTAAGCTCTAAATTCCAAAACTAAGAAATTTTATGCAAATGAAATATGAATATTTGCAATCTAATCGAACATTAGTAATTTTTGCATAAAGAAGAAGTAACGATTGGAAGTGCCTTTTAGGTACTTGAGCTTAAGGCTACCATAAACGAGTCCAAGAGAGAGCCGAAGCACGAGCCACCTATTAAGGAAATCTAAAAAACCCACAGATTTTACAAAGCTTCAAGATATGAAGTTTTGACCTTTTCAATTGGTAAAAAAAGCGTACCTTGGAGGAAGATTTCTTCTACTGAAGGGGGTGAGGGAGATGGTCTTCAAAGGTTGTGGTGAATTGGTCCAATGGTTTAGGACTTAAGGGGGTGAGAGAGAGAGAAGGGGTGAGAGTTTTGCTTTGAGTTTGAGGTTTGAGAGGGAGAAGAGGGAGAGTACTTCATCAAGTGAGAGGTTGCTGAATTTTTCTAGAGTTTGGGACTGAAGGGGGTGAGAAAGAAGGCGTGAGAGAGAAGAGTATGAGGTTATAGTCATATTAGAAGCTTCGAGTGAGAGGTTCAAGAGGGAGAAGGAGGAGAGTTGAGAGGTCTGAGGGAGAAGATGGAGAATGAAGGAGCTACGTCTTCTGAGAAGTCTAAGGGAGAAGGGGGAGAATGCCGTAGCTTAGGAGGGATGAATGACTCAATAAACCGTGACGTGGCGACGAACTAGGTTCACCACGTTAGGACTAGTGTCGCATGCGGTTTGAGAGCCGTAGGTTGGGTAGATTAATTCCCATGAATGATATGCGGTTGACATTTTTGGTTGAAACTCTTTGGTCATTTATAGAAGTTTTAAATACACAAATTCTATATAGATATTTGTAAAAAAAATAAATCCCATATAAAAAGTGTAAAAAATGATTTCTATTAAAAACTTATATGAAACTTGTTTATTATTACCCTTTTAAGTTATCTCCCAATGTTGAATCTGAATTAGGTCCCTCAAATACGCCCACTTTCCATGGATATCTATTTGTTTAATTTTGTTTCTTTCCGGCCCCCTGAAAATTAGTGATAAGTGTTGGGAAAGAAAAAAAAAAAACATCTAGCTCGGACGACCCGCTTTTCAATTTCTAGTACTCATTTGACTCTATTGATTTTATTGTCTTTTTCAGTTAACTTGGCACATTCTGTTGTGATATCGATCATGCGCTGCATTGATCAATATTAGTCGACACTAATGATGCTTCAATATTTATTTCCATTGTTCACAGATCTGTTTCTAGTTGGGTTCGTGATTGTCGCCTAGATCTGATATTGATTATAAGAGTATAAGATAATGGATTTTTGGAGGGACTGATGAGTTTTTACAAGATTAATTATAAATTCCATAATGATCATATGTTCACCCTGCAACATATATATGTGGAATTAATGGGTTAGGTTTGAGAGATTTAACTCGTTTAATTAGTTACTTAAATAGGTTGACACAATCTAAATCCGACACATACGTACATGGTATTCAGCGCCAGCAAATATTGTCATAATCCAGCGTTAACCAACACAAAATTAACGAGTTTAATTAGCCGCTGAGAGGAAATATGGGCAATTCCAAATTAAAGATGCATGCTGTCTGATCATCTGCGTAATGCAATTTTACCCAGACTTCTTGATCACCTTATAATTCTCATACCAAATGTCCCAAAACCTTAGCTTTGGAGTAGTTCATCTCAACTCATGATCTCATCTCATTTCATCTAATCATTACATTTTTCTCAAATTCTCACACAAAATATAATAAATAATTTAACTTTTTCAAATTTCAAAACAATAATAATATTAAAAAATAATATTCTAATAATATTTTATTCAACTTTTAACTTTCATTTTAACTCATCTCATCTCATATCAACTCACTATCTAAACCATTTCCGACTTGTTACGTTTTGAAAATACTTGGATGCTTTTGATCTCTTTGCAATTGAATGATTTATGTTGTCCAAGTGAGAGATTGTTATATTCATTATAGACTAGCATAAATTTTATATTAATCTTGGGCTCATAATGGGATGAGCCGAAAATACTATCATTGAATCAGCCCATTACCTTACTTACTAGGATTAGATTGAAGATTTTCCTCTTCCAAATCACTATTGCCAACAGCTTATCTTTAGAGTGTACAATAGAGATGGATTCTTCGAATCATAGAAGTAATTTCTCAACCATTTTACTTGAAGAACCTAGGCATGAAATGAGATACTTTGAATTAGAATTTTCAAACATAGTTTGAACAAAGTAAATCCGTATGCATGATATGTACTCAGAATTTGATATGTAATGCTAAGTTGACTATTTCATGAATTTTAATTAAATTACTCGAAAAATAATATGTCATGCGTTACCTAAGAAAATCAATAAATTAACATGCCGGGTTGGATTAGGTTTTTTAGTTTTTCAATATTTTGATCTACGTTAAGATTGCCTGTACGTAAAAAATGACATGTTTTGTACATGTTCTTTAGATCAGTATCGTAAATTTAACAAATCATGCTATCATATTTTAATCTAGCTTGTGTTGGGTTATAATAGTTTATATTGTTGCTCATTTGATAATTTCTATTATATTTATCTCTCTTTTCATTTTTATTTTGTTAAACAATGTATGATAGTTTTAGCAGTATTGGTGATAGAACTCCTAATAGTGGTGGTGGTTGTCTGGCTCTAGTTTTGCTAATATGTTGTTGGATTTGAAGGATAATACTAGTCTTTTAGTGACTTCCTCTATGAATACGAAAAATCCCACACCATGCCTCCCTCCAAAGGCAAAAAGAGCTAAAAAAGTCTAGTAATCAGTCCATGATATGAGATAATTTTACAACGTCACAGTTATCTGGGTTTTGTTTATGCATCCAAAACGGAATAGATCGATGCCTGAATTGTAATCAATTTTACCCATAAGGATGTATGCTCGGTTCTAAAAATTCGATTGTGGATCCGGGTATTCCTAGAATCTAGATACTTGGATCCTTCAAGAATGCTTTGATGTGCTATTTTCCCATCACAGATCCAGATTTCAAACAGATTTTCATTTTCTACATCCCTTGGCTCATGATCTGTCTTTCTCATTTTCTGGAAGCAAGCACAGTAGATTGCTTCAGTGATCTAAAATAACAGCTCGGAGGCATATCTTTCCATCATCAGGTCTTTTGCTCAACAATTTAAAAAAAAAAAATACATGCATTTATACGCTGGTGAACTTTACTGACTATGTATTACAAAACATGAACTTCACTCTGCGGAAAACAAATTACATAAAAAAAGAATAACTCTAGTGTAAGATCTCTACACTACACATAATTCACATAATATAATTTGGTTTGAAAGATAAATTTTAAATTTTGAATCTTATAAATTAAATTATGCCATGTGGATTGTATATGATATAGAAGCCTAATAGGAAAATGCTAGCGTACCCCATGAATTTGCCTCTTTATTTTGATCGCTCATATATTTAAATTTTATATTATTTTTTTACTTAATGGTTAAGAAAGTGAATATAAATATATTGATGTATTTTTTTTTATTTTTTAAAAAATATTTAAAGATATTTAAAATATATATATATATATAAATAACATTTAACCTATGGGACATACCCAACTGTCACCGTTGGGCAGCAGACAAACATTACCCGAACCTTAAAATATAATAACTCCGTAAAAGAAATGTTGAACTACAAGATATAAGGTTAAATTTTGGCACCATCTATATATATATATATATATATTTATATATGATACCATGAAACAATAGAAATGGAAGACAGAATATAAATATGAACAGATTATGTGGAGGCTCGGCCCTCCAATGCATGTAATGCCAAAATATGATAGACTGAAAATGTAAATCAAACTTTCAAAATATTATTAATGAAAGTAAGAGTTAAACAAATTACAGAAAATAAGATTTACAAGCTTAAACAAAGAAAGGGGGTGAGAACAAAAGCTTAGAATTCTTATAAAAATATTGGAAGTAGTTCTTGCAGAAGGTGAGTTCAGCTAGAAAGTTCTGCCTCTTCAATGAAACTAAGAGCTCCTTTTATAGGCGAAGGAGCCTCTTTTACAAACAGTGTGATCCGTGAATCACGAGAAAGTAAAAGAAAATAGTGAATAGTGACTTTTTGTTAATATTCAACTATATTGAAAGTATTCGCTGAAAGTTGAAATCTTTTTACTGTATTGGAATCTTTTCCCCCTAAAAAGTTGTACCTGTCAGGGTGAAAAGATGATAGTAAGCATTGGAGTTTCTGGAAGTCTCTTCAATGTTGAAATCTGTCGGTCATTACTCAATATCTCCTAGTCGAGAAGGCTAGTCTTTTGACTCATGTCTGAAAATATTGCTGTAGGGATCAAAGTCGGATGAAGCCTCTGATTCTTCTGCAGCTGATTCTTCACTACTTGTATCCTTTTCAATGGATTTCTTTAGCAGTTCAAGTAAATCTTTTTTCTTTAAGGAGTTGATTGTAGACTTAGCTTTTGAATAGGTTGACTCTTGTGAATCTGTGGAATTCTTTTTCTTGGCTGAAGATGATTTTTTCTTCTTCTGCTTTGATGAAGAATTCTTTGAATCTGAAGTTTGTTCACTTGGGCCTGGGATTGTTGGATAAGTGATCATAGCTTGTTTTAACCAGTAGAAGGGGAAGGGAAATCCTTCCTACTATTCAGATTGGGGACAACAATTGAGAAATCTGAAGAAACTCCGGAGACAATGTCGTCTGTGTAGTTGAATTTATCCCACCATTTGACAAAAAATTGCCTGATTAAAAGATCATTGTTTTTCTGGTACTGCCATTTACAAATCCAGGGTATCTTGTATCTGGCACATAAATGAATAAGAGGGGAGTTTAGCATCTCTTCCTTTCACTTTATTTGAAATGGAAAAATGTTTGATAATCTTTTGAAGACTATTAGGAAATATTTCTGGTATTGGGCCAAAATAATTCCACCATTTTTGGAACCATAGAGGAAAACTCCTTTTGCACTGCTTGTCAAAATTGAAGAACCAAGAATGCTGGAAATCTGAGGTTTGAAACAAGGGAAACTTTAACCAAGCCTCAATATAATCATAGTAATTATAAGAAACTTGAGTTTCCTTAATCAAAGTTTTGGGAGTAGAAGAGTGGGTGCCCCATTCTTCTTCCGTCAAAACTGAAACAAGGTGGCAATTATGAAAGATGATCCTGGAGGGATCAATCTTGCAATAAATTGGTTTGATCGTAACGGAATCGGTGTGAACCAAAATTCCGATATAGAACTTGAGATCTTTGTCTGGATTTTATGGAATCCAGTGAAAACCTCGAGGAAAATAATCAGAAGCAATTTGGAAAGGATATGTTTTAATTGTTTTTTCAATATAAAATAGATTGTCAAACCAAGTCTTTTTGAAAAATTCCGCTTTATTAGCGGAGATAAATCTGGATACCGGCTGAGGCCCTGTCGTGGCTAAGGGATTAGCGTACGGGTCAAAAGGTATAGCCAAAGTAGAATCAAATGAATCAAGGGTAACTAGTGTAGGGACTTGCCCTAAACTGGTAAATCTATTGGCTATTTCTAGTGGGGACGAAGCCATGGTTAAACTAGTTGATGGTGCTAAAGGCACTAGCAATTTTGAATATGAATGGGAACTGGGTAGTTCGCCAGGCTTTTTCTTCTTACTCATGTTTCTGCAGAAATTCACGGGTAAGGAAATCAGGAATCGAATTATCTGAACCTTAATAAACTCAATGTCAAAATCAAAAACACTTAAAACAGCTCACCATCGTGCAAAAATCTGTTTTTATGCAATGTTTTTAATATCTTTTTCTAAAACATGTTTTGCTGATTAACAATCAACCTGCAAAAGAAATTTTTGATTTAATAAATCACTTTGAAATTTAGAAATGCACAAGACAACAAATAGTATTTCTTTTTTAATAGTACTATAATTATGTTGTGCATGATTCCAAGTCCCGAAATAGAAATGAACAATTTGTTCAGGAGAACCCGGTGAAACAACTTGTTTCAAGATGCCACCATAGCCTATTTCTGAGGCATTAGTTTCGACTATATTGAAGCTATTTAAAATAGGAATACCAAAACACGGAAGAGTTTTGACATGTGTCTTGATTTTTTGAATCAAATTAGTGTGAACATTTGTCCACGGAGGAGTATTGGACTTCAGTCTCGAAAATAGAGGACGACACTGTTTTCTCATATCCTTGTAGAAATCAGAGATATAATTCAAAGAGTCAAGAAATCTTTGGAGTTGGTTCTTATCAAGAATAACATCAGGAAATTTGTCATCAAATTCAATGGCTAGTTGAATGGGCCTGATTTTGTCTTCGAAAATATCATTACCAATGAACCTGATCTTGGTTTGAAATAATTTAATTTTTTTAGCAGAAAGAACAAGTCCATTTCTTTTGATGATTTCAAGAAATGTTTGAAGATGTTTCCAATATTCATCAATAGATTGGGAGAAAACAAGGACATCATCAATGTAAACGATGGTGAACAGAGTGAATGATGAAAAGATATCATTCATGATATTTTGGAATTCCCTAGGAGCGTTTTTTAGCCCAAATGGCATCACGTTCCACTCATAGTGTCCCAGAGGGGTGGTGAAAGTAGTCTTGTAACGGTCTAACTTTCTAATTTGGATTTGCCAAAATCCAGACTTAAAGTCAAACTCGGAAAAGACGACTGCTCCTTCTAACTTTTGAATCAAGTCTTGTTTATTAGGAATAGGGTACCTAATCTACTCTAAAACTTTATTTAAGGGTTTGTAATTAATGACTAAACGAGGTGTCCCTCGCTCAATCTCAGCATTTTTCTAGACATAAAAAGTAGCACACGACCAAGGTGACTTGCTAGGTCTAATGATATTCTTAGCAAGAAGATCCTGAATTTCAGTTTTGCAAAACTCCAAAGTTTTGCTACTCATCTGAATAGGTCTTGCTTTGGTTGGAATCATTTTATCATTAAAATCTTTAACATAAGGTAAAGAAATAACATGTTTCTTTCTATGCCAAAAAGCATTTGGAAGATCTAAACAGACATCAGGAATTAAAGTTTTTAGAAAATCTGTGATTTTTGATTGAATCAAAGGATCATTCAAATTTTCAGAAACACGTTTAAAATCTCCTGTTTGAGAAAATCAAGATGTTTTCTTATAGCAGAGAGCAAAGATACTGATTTCCTGGCAGTATCACGTTCAAACCTAGAAGTAAATTTGAATATGACTTTTTGTCCCAATGGGTCAATGGTGATCCCATGGGCATCAGATAGAAAAGGATAAATCATGAGCAATATTTTTGACCAAAACTGAAGGAATTTTAAAACAAACATTGTCCTGGCAAACATGAGCTGCGTTCAACTCGTAACAGATCTTCATCTTAAATACATTTGCCGAGAATAAATTCTCTTCAGACTTTTCAAAATACTGAGTAGAAACTAATCCTTCACGGATACAGTTCAGATCAGTACCAGAATCAATTAAAGCAATAGCAGAGAATTTGTATTCATGAGCAACAACAATATCTACCAAACAAAACCATTTTTGTGGAACAGAACTGTGGAGCAAACAAATATCTTTATTCTGGTCAGATATTCCAGCTTGGTCTGACTGGTTTGTTTCATCATCAGAAGGATTATCATGATCAAATTCATTTTGAATCTTTAAAGCAAGTAAATCTTGATGAAAAGATGCATTCTCAGTCTTGAGGGTTTTAACCTCTTCTCTGAGTTCAGAAATTTCTTTTTTGACTAGAGAAACTTCATGATGCAAATCTTTTATTGAAATCTCCTTGGGTTTTTGTTTTTGAAAACGTTCTAAGGTTTCTTGAAAAGAAATCTTCCCTGAAGATGGCTCTTTGCGAGTCATATTCTTCTTAAGTTGTTTGAGCTACTTCTCTTTCAGCTCAGGGTTTTCAATTTGTGAAATAAGAGATAAGAGCATGTTTTCATGTTCTTCCTCCTTGGTTAAAACCTTTTCTTGTCTTTCACCTTGGGTTAAGACATTGATTGTCTTCTTTTCAGGCTTACAACAAGAATCATTGCAACCAAGCTTAATATTTGGTGAGTTAGGATAATCTGAGTCTGAGTGATAGTTTGAATCATCAGAACTTAGTTCATCCGTATCCGAAAATGTAGAAGATCCATTTTCGAGGAGTCGAAGCAGATCTTCTTAATCAGCGACATTAATATGTAACTCATTAAGCTTCCTTTTGATCTTGGGCTTTTTTGGACATTTATGTGCATAATGTCCTGGTTTGCCACAAGTGTAACAAGTCCCTTTGGAGGGATTTTGTAAAACCTTTTTCTGAAACGGTTTTATTTTTGAAACTGGTTTTTTATCAAATTCATCACGGGGTGTTCTCCTGTCACTCCCACGAGGTTTAGAAAAATCTTTCTAAACTTTTCTTATGCTGCCTGGATGGAGCAATAGGAGGAAGACCAAATTGTTCACAAAAGTTTGTCATTTCATATTTGGCTTTCTTTCTATCCTTCATCTGCTAAGCAAGCATTCGTTGATCATTGCATATACTAATACCAAGTTTCTTAATTATACTTACTATGTCACCGTAGGTATAATTATCATAATTCAGAAATCCTGAGGTATCAGTAAGTGAATCCTTAACCTTAATGACAAACAAACGAGACAATCCATCAATGAATTTTTCTTTCCAGTAAGGCATATGTGAGTCATCTCTCAACATGACTCTAGAAATGAAGACATCTTTATACTAGCAGTAGTCGGATATCTTGTTGCATCTCAGATTATTCAAGTAATCAGAGATACGATTGGTAATGTTGGAAGGTGTTCCAACAAAATGTTTAATTATGGTAAAAATCAGGGTGTTGACTCCATCGGGGGCTCCTTGCCCTCTTTCTTGGTCAAACACGGGTAAACCTTCTTCAATCTTTTTTACCGCAGAATGAATATTACCCCTTGCATTGGCAGTGAGATGTTTATCCCACCAATTTCGAAGCATGCCTGAAAATCCGTTGGTCAGAATATCAACTATCTCAGTTTGGCTGAGACCGTTGTTTATATAAGCATTAGCAACCATAGACATACGATTAAGAGTATTGATGATTTATTGCTCAGAGAATCCATCAATATTCCATTCATACATTTGGTCAGCAGATACTGAAAATTGAGATTGGAAACCTCTTTCTTCGAATTGCAAATTAGGTGCTGTGGGTCTGGAATACCAGTTCTTCGTAAGACCTATAGGGTTAGGTCCCTTCGAATAAATTCTGGCAAGTTCAGGTCTTTCTATTGAAGGGTCCTGAAAATTACTTTGAATTAATTCTATTTTCTGTACTAAGGAATTATCGGACAAGGTGTCATCAGACAAATCATCATCCAAAGTGTTCACAGAAAAAGAATCATCGAAAACAACCCCTTCGCTATTTTTGTCTAAGACACTAACAGAGGATTTTTCTTGCTTGATAGCAGCAAGCATTTGATCAATCTTATCAAGAGTTTTATCGATCGGTTTGAAAGCAATTTGGTCTATTCTCTGGTGAGATAATCAAAGGGTTTTCAACCAATTTTAAACTAGTTGAAGCAGGTTTTTCAACTTTCTCCTCTATACGGTCAAGTTGTTGGCATATTGTATGGAGGGTCTAGTTGACAAAATTATTTTGTTCAATAATCTTTTTGTTTCGAACAAAACATTTTCTCCTGGATTTGAAAATTTAAAAGGTGAAGCTTTTACTTCAATTCCTTTTGCAGAAATAAGGATGGTTTCTAAAAGAGGGTGGCTTGTTTTGACAACAGTCCTGCCTTCTTCTTTAGTAAATTTTGACTTCAAAACATTTAAACTATTTTTTGAATCGTCCTTCCTTGAAGTATAATGATTCTCAAGAAAATCAAAGAATAGTATGTGCCTGTTAAGAGCAAATAATCTTTTCTTTCCATTTTCTTCGAATCTTCTGTTTCTCAGGAATCGAATAAATCACATGATAAGATTTTCTCTTATCACGGTTTTTATCAGACTTAAATTCAGCAAGCAAAGGAATCATATCAATGGAATCCTTATCAAGTGCTTTAACCAATACCATTAATTGGTGGTGGACAGGAGCAACCATATCAGAAGCTGATGGAGACAACGATTCAATGTCGTCTCTTTGTACTTCTTCCTTTATGGATTTATCTTTGAACTTGAGATCATCCTTGGTTGAATAGAAGGCAGAAGTAACCTAGGACTCAGTTGAAATTCCTTTCAACTTTAGGTCTGAAACAGAGGGATTTTCACTAGCATGAAGTTCCCTTATCATGATTGGACGAGTAGGATTTTCTTGATCCTTCAAGTATCTTTTGAGATTTTCATCTCTTAGATGATCTTGGTTCGTGCTAAACGAGGATCTAGATCCAGCTAAAGAATTTCTTCTTTTATTGGAATTAGAAGGTCCAAAGGATATCTTTACAATACCATCAAGATACTGCTGGATATAACTAAGATCTTGGTTCTTAGAAGGAGCTTCAACTGGGGGATGTTCCTTTTCAAGCACCCATTCTGTTGGAAGATCTATATCTTTCCAAAAGAGCATCTTAGGTGTTCTGATGTTGACATTCGAAGTAGAACTACACATCAGAAGGGTCTCATGTTTTGGAGACTTAATCTTAGCCTTTGGCTCAAGGCTAGTGCTTAAGACTTGGTAATAAATACGGTAAACTAAAGCCTTGGGTCTGCTACCTTCAACCATGTCAAAACCAGAGGTCTGAAGATTTAAAGTTAAAACAGACAAAACATTTTTATTAAATAAATCAACGGTTAAATCAGGATAGCAATCAAAATGAACAAGTCCATCCATAAGAAAAGTTAGAACTACTCCTAGAACACTGTCTTCAAATTTTTTGAATCTGCCATCACGCAAACATAAAAGCACAGAAGCATTAATTCCTTTCCTAATTAATGGTTTAACAGTAACTTGCACTGAAGCAATATGCATAAATTTAAAACCTTTTTCTTGGAAAAATTTAATCATTTTGAATTAAAATTTAAAGGTTTGTTCCACGTTTTCACCTAGGACTCACTTTTAGAATTAAAATTAAACCAATTGTGATGATAAAGAGAATCAATTTTAATTTTTGGCAAATGCCATTGATCAACACTAATTAAATCATTTTCTATGATTTCACAATCTTCTTCATTAATAATATCAGGAGGCAAAGCCGATCTGGAACTAACTGATGAACTAGATTTAAACATCTTGTTCATCTTGGTAACTACTGAAACAAAACTCAGGTCCTTCCTAAACCTAGGTCTTTCGCTTACCCTTGCTGCATGACTCACACATACCAGAGGGTCACCACATCAAAGTACATAGCTCACACATCCCTAAAAGCCTTCAAACGCCTACCGGCTAACATGGCAACACGGGAATATCAGAGACTTACCGAATGATATATTCGACTACGACGGTGTACAACAGGACAACCGACAAAATTTTTGCGGTTGCCAACAAAATGTTTGAGCTCTGGTTTCGATATATATATATATATGAGCATTGCTACTCATAAGCCTCTACACCACACACCACATATTTTTTATTTTTTTAAATTTTTTTTAAATTTTTTTTTAGATTTTTTCTTTTTAAAATATTTTAATTTTTCTATTTATTATTTATATAACAAATATTTGATAAAATAAAAAAATAAAAAAAATTAAAAAAATAGGTTGTGTGTGGTGTAGGGGCTTATAAGTAGAATTTTTCATATATATATATATCATAAATTGCCTCATTGATAGCAAATCACGTGGAAGCTAATTGGGAGTGAGAATCAGAAAGTTCACAGGGAAAATTATACGTATTGGGTTTTCTTTTAATCCGGAAGATGATTTGTATGCAGGTTTATTTTTTCTTTTTTTAATTTGTTAAATGCTTGAAAGTGATGCGTACAGAAGACGACAGTGATAGGCCCTTTCTTTCCTTGTTTCATATTCTAAATGATTGCATGGGAATATTCTTACAAGAACGTGGCATTGGAGAGTTTCAAATTGAAAAAAATCTAGTTATTATAGTATTCTCGTTATTTTATAATATGATGATAATTTTATAAATAAAATATAATAAATAATTTTTAATTATATAATATTATATCATAAGATGATAAAAGAATTACAAAAATTAAAATAATAAATAACATTATTTTTCAAACCAATGTCTACCAAAAAAGGAAGGCGCGTATCCATTTGACTACACATAGTTCTTGATCATTGAATGAAGTGTTGATCTTTAAACTAATAACTATTAATTCAAAAGTTATAAGTTCTCGGTTGTAATCAGCTTTCATAAAGTACCACTTTATTCTTTATAAATAAAAAATGTAACCTGCGAAATTAAACATTCAATTCTTCTATTATTTTCAATCACATAATTTTGTAGAAAAATTCTAAAAAAAAAAAAATTTAGAAGAATTATCTGTAGTCGAAGACTTTGTTATTTCCTAAAAGTAATTGCTTGTAATCTGATAAACCATAAATTAAGGGCTACTTTCGGAATACAAGTTTTCTTAATTATATATTTTTAGATATTTTCTTCTAAAAAATTAGAGTAGTTCTACTCATCTGCATCCTTTTCACATACACCACACGAAATCAGTGATGTGGCTTTTTTTTTATATATAAAACGCACGTGTTTTAGTCTAGAGACCCAAAATACCCCAAATTAGTCTGAAATGGGTGGATTTTGATTTTTTTTTTTTTGCCTTTCCCATTCTTCCTCCTCCAGCCTTCATGTTTGCCACTATCTAGGACCTCTGACGAGAACAATCGACCAAGGAGAATCTGGCAAAGCTTCTTTGTCTACTCACGGCTGAAGTATTTTTTCCAGGTTCAAATAATAAAACCCATGACAGATTAAAAAATGACATCTTCTGTTGTAGCCAACCCATACAGGACACTTTCATGGCAACAAACACTCCTACAACAAAAAATCAGAGACTGGTTAAAAAACAAGTGTCAAATCTCAAAGTTTATTTTAGAAAAAAAAAAAAACTTGAGAAGTAAATTGAATTTCTAACAAGAGCCAAACATGTATTAATATTCTCTAATACAAGAGCCAAATCTTGAGACGTGTATTACAATGGCCCGTAATACATTTTGATAAAAATAATATTACATGCGCACACGGAGTAATAAAGAAATTTCGGATAATCACCACTTGAAAAAGTTCTCTATGCATTCTTTTAGTCATCTGATAGACTCTCACATGTAATGGTTGGCGATCATTCCGGACGACGGCAAAGGAAAAGCAACTTATAACAAGTGAAGCTAGAAATCTAGGATTTGTCTTCAGTTGGCACATAGGAGAAGCATCGAGGGAAGTTTGAGTTCAGTTTACTTGGATGCTAAGTATCATTTGATCTGTTGCACAGCCAAACCGCTCAACGGCCGAGAATCGCATGTGGTGGGTGGGGGAGAGGGATTTAGAGGGAGGGAGACGCATTTACGAGGGATTTCTCACGAATGGGAGAGGGATTCAGATTCAGAGGGGAGGGAGGGAGAGGCATGGGAGGGATTTCATTTTAGGTACTAGACTGGGCTTCAAGTTAGACCGGATTTACTACGTCAGATTTGTGTGGTGTGTGATTTGAAAACTGTACTAGGAATAGATTTTTCCAAAAAATTATATAAATATAAAATATTTTATAATTTTAAATTTTCAAATTTTTTATTTAATATTTACTTAATCAATACAACTTTTTCGAATTTCTGAACAAAAAAAAAAAGGATAACTTTTTAAATTTTTGAAACAAAAATAATATTAAAAAAATTGAATAATGCTATGAATCTCATTCACATCCCACTTTCATCCCACTAAGGAAGATGTAGCATATTTATCATCATTGGATGATTCTTTCAATGGTGATAAATGTGCTACATTTTACATTGTGTGATGAAAGTAGCTAGAATGGTAGTATGTTGGATAGAATTTTCCTTAAAAATTATATCCAAAATTGTTTTAATTTTAAAATATTTTTATTCAATTTTTTCTGTCTCCTTTCTCAAGGTCCAATAAAATATCTTAATTCAAACTATTTCATTACTATTCAAAGATATTCGTGTCCAAATGAGCCATATGAGTAATGCTTAATATAGTTTTAGAGTATGAATGTCTCATGCATTTTTATTAAAAAAGAGTAGAGTCTACCGTTTATATATATATATATATATTTTTTATGTGAGTCTCATATTTATCCGTTTTTTCAAAGGGAGTGTGTAAAGTTTTCAAATCTTAGGACTACAAATATTATTCCTCAATTGAATTCAAGCAAGTCAAAGTGACATCTTAATATAATATAATATAATGAGAAATTATATTTATAAGTCTTATTTATCATACACTAATTAAACACATCGCTAACGTGGAAGCTTTCCATATCAGCTATGTTAAAAAACAATTTGTGTTTTAATTTTTTTTAAGTTATCACTTATAATGGATCCTACTATAAGTAGTGTGTTAACATATTGATTTATGTGTAGCAAAAGTCTAATATAAGATATTAAGGGTATGCTTAGGTAATGAAATGAGATTAGATAAAAAAATTTATAAATAGTAATGAAATAATTTGAGTTAGGATACTTTATTGGGTTTTAGAAAATATGAAAGAAAAAGTTGATTAAAAATATTATGAAATTAAAAAATTATTAGAATATGATTTTGTAATATTCTCTTTGTTTTGAAATTTGAAAATGTTTTATTATTTTTTATGTTTTGTTTAAAAGTTTGATAAAATTGTAATGAGTAAATATTGATTAGATAAAAAAAAATTAAAAATTTGAAATTGAAAATTATTTTATATTTGAGTGATGGAAATTATTGAAAGTTTTGAAATGATATCACTTTCCAAACATGGCCATTAGCTTCCTATGCTTCAACCAATTAAGTCCGTTCGGTAAAAGTTAAGATCGACAACCAATTAATATAATGAGTAATGCTATTTATTATTTCAAGTCTCATCATTTTATAATATGTTATTATATGACTGGAGACTATTTATTATATTTTACATATGATCTATTATTTAATTATACGTCATGTGATGATATGAGGCTAATAAGAAAATGGATAATAATATTATATATATATATATATATATATATATAATTTCAACGTAAAAAATCTACAAAACGAGAGATCATCATATCTGTGTTTCGATGCTCGGGTCTTAAAACGGATGGTGCAGGCCGTTCAAATATTTAGAGCATCTACATTGGCTTCATCAAAGTCATCTTCAAAATTTGATAAAAAGTACAAATTTTTCATAAATCTAAAACTTTTCTATCCATAATCCCACATTGGATTAGCCATTAGATTCATCAAAATAATAATATAATAATATTTTTTTAATAATATATTTTTTTTCATTTTTAGCAATTAAACTAACTATATGTACATTAATAATTTAATTTTATACTTGGGGCTGACCATAAATCCAAAATTGAAATGAAATTAGGGTTGCAGGGAAAAAAATGAGAGGAAAAATAAAGTACAGCAGTTGGGAATTAAAATGTAGTAAATAATTAGTTGATGAGTGTATAGTAACCCTTCAAATTTGAAGGAAACTATAAATTTACTGTAACTCAAAACTCCTTATTTTAAGTTTGACTAATCCAATGCAATTTTTATTTACACATATCATCATTTTATGCATTTGGCTTGGCTTTTGATGAAGCCAATGCCAATACTCTTAATTCCTCGAGCTCTGACCAAAAATAGATTACTCTTATTATATATTATAATTTTATTTACCAAATTTGACGAATAAATTCTGATGTCAATATGTTTATATAATTAATTTATGTAAACAGATACAAATAATTATATTCATAAGGAGTAGTAGTACTCAATTAGCAACATGCATATATAATATTAGGAGCATTATTTTCTTTTATCTATTCAAATAATTAAAATATTCTCATTATGAACATAAAACTGTTCAGATGAACGCATGCTATGAGATAAGTCCGGCTTAATTGCCTCCTGTTTCAAAAATAACAGACATTCCGTTATAAAATCGGTGGGTGTAGACCCACCGTTGGAGCGGGAGCCCCCGTTCCGTAATTAAAAAAAAAACAAATATATATATATATATATTTAATACTTTTAAATATTTTTAAAATAATAATAAATTTATAATATTATTAGATAATATTATAAAAAAAAAAAAAAAAAAAAGGAGAGAAGATCAAGAGTTTGGAACAGATTCCCTAATTTCTTCCTTATAAATTTAATTACCACCGTTGCCTGTTGATAAATTTCTTCCACTTGGACAAGCTGGCACTCATTTTAGTCCAATCAAATTAAACCACAATTCTGTCTCAAAGTCCAACTATTTTATTTAAATTTCCTCCGCCGTGACAAGATGGTACTCATTTTAGTCAAACCAAATTCCACAATTCTGTCTTATCAAAGTCCAACCATTTTGACAACAAAACTATTAGGTGCAGTCGGAGTATACAAATGAAATGTAAACGAATGTACGAGAGAAATAAAAAAATATATAAAAATAAACTTTATCGAGAGGAACAAAGTTTGGCTTCATGTGTAATTCGTCTTTTGTTTACTTCTTTTATTTTTTTTAACCCGTCTCTCTCTCTCTCTCTCTCTCTGCTTTTTCTATCTTTAAGTTTGAGTCGGCCATGGGAGCCTCCAAAGAAGAACATGCGGTCAAAAGTCATCTTTTGAGTCAGCCATGATCAAATTTCAAGACCGACACCTCACTCTCCCAAGAAGAACATAGGCTAAAATAGTTATAGGCATTTTTCTTATTTTAAAAAAAGAAAAGAAAAAAAAAGACATTTTTCTCAACTGCAACTGCTGGCTAATCATACAGTCATGGAGTTCTATTAGCTTTTCCAAATGAACTGTCAAGCGCTACGTAATGCCTTTGGGGTCGATCTTCTTGAGCATAGGAAAATAATTTGCCAAGTTTGATTTCCCTGCTTCAATCATAATATCCCAGGTAATCTCCTTCAATTCTAGCAGATTCAGAATTTGGGTCGGATAAGTTCACTGAAAAAACTGTATTCGGTGAAGAGGATAGGAAACTTTTTGGGAGTGACTTTGCTTCTTTGAAATATGCGGAAGGTTTGTACTACGGTCTACCGACAAAGTGCAAAACAAAGATAGAGAGATGGGTGAGAGAAATAGAAAGTCATCTGCTGGGAAAAAGAAGGAGAGAGAGAGTGAGAGTTAAAAAATAAAAAAGTGGGACCAATCTGTCAGCCGTTTGTATGCCGACTGCACACATAGACTGCATATAGACTTTTCCTTTTGACAATAGGCTGTCACCTTAATTCGGAGAGCCTCGTCATATTGATTTAGTTATTTTTGTTTAAATTTTACTACAAATATATATATATAAAGGTCAGGAGCACGTGCAAAGCACGTTTGAATAGTTGAGTTAAACATGATTTTTATAAAAATAATATGAGTTTTTTTAAAAAAAAAAAAAACTTGATTAGTGAATAATTTAATGCACAGAGACAAAAAAACTAAACTTTAACAAATATCTTTAAATAATGATAGGTTGGTAAGTATAATAATTACATATTTAGATACATTATAAAACAAAAAGATTAGTTTAAAATTAAAGTTAGGATACATTAGAATAACATAGAAAAATAAAAATAGCATCATTGCCACTACAATAAATACCACCACCACATTCAAAGACCGCATAAGATTTGAAATCTTTTTAGCATGTTGGACAATAAATCCAAATCATGTGTTTTGATATAATTTTTTTAAATCTTGATATATTTGAACAGATCTTATTCAGATCTGAGTGTTTTTCTTTGTTGGTTATTTTTTCGTTTTGTACTTGTTGCTCTTTATTGCCATTTTCTTCTACAGATCTGAACATTTATACTCAGATTAAGATATGAGTGTTTTAGAGAAACATGTGAGATGGTGGGTTTGAGGGGATAGGTAGAGAGTCAGACATCAAAGAGTGGGAGAGAGGTTCAAGATGAGAGGAGAGAGTGAGAATCAATCAGGAATGAGAGAGGTAGAAAAAAATAATTTTATCAATAAAATAAGAAAGTAACATATTTAATGGAAAAATAAGAATTAAATAGTAACTTATTATAATAGAATAGATGTAATTAAAAACTTAAAATTTCTCTAATTATTATCAACAAAGAACTCATGTTGATTGAATATTTACCCTAAAACGAATTAAAAAACTTCACATCGGTTTAGATTCATTTCCATAACAATACAAAATTCTATAATAATTTTTTTCTACTATTTATAAACCATATTATTATTATTATTATTATTATATTAGTTCTATTTAATTATTGATCGATCTGTATATTTATGGTACTCTGGACAAGTACAGGTAGGGGTGTCAAATCGTGTTAACGGGTCGTGTTCGTGTCGTGTCAAATCGTGTTAACGGGTTATATAGGTCAACTTTAACCCAACCCGTTAAGCTTATCATGTCAAAATCTCAAATCTTAACACGACCCATTAACATAATGGGTCGTGTCAACCTGTTTTGACCCATTAATAAATATTACGAAATATGTATTTTTTATAAGTAAACAACAAAGAAATTAAGAAAATATTACGAAATAGGTTAATACGACACAATACAACTCATTTTAAACTATTTATGTAAATTGGTTGAATAGGCCCGAAATTAACCTTTTTAACCTGATTAAATTTAGCATAATTTTATATAAATGTTAAAATCACAATATCTATAAAAATTATAAAACTAATTATAAGTCCAAAACTATAATCCAAATAATAAAAATATCAAAATTGAAATTCTAACAATTTTATTTTTAGGTATAAGGGTATAATTGTAACTTTAACTTTATTAACGTGTCATAACGGGTTATAACAGGTCAAAACGGGTTGACCCGTTATCAACCCATTAAATAATCGTGTCTTAACGGGTCAACCCATTTTGACCCGAACCCGTTAAGGCTAAATCATAACCCGTTATTATCGTGTCGTGTTCGTGTTGGGTTAACGGGTCGTGTGACATATTGCCACCCCTAAGTACAGACATGCTAGATCATCATGATCTGTTGTATATGCTTGTCCTGATCATGAACAGACATCGATCCTTGTGGCCTTCTTATCTATCCAGCCCATTGGTTTGCAACCCGCCCCTTTCTTTCCCTCATGCGGCATCGTTTTGGCCTCAAATGCCTTAGGGCTTTGCTTCTTTTTCTTCCTGTTCTCCCCTGTGCCGAACAGCTCCTCTTCCTTCTCCATTTCAATTCTTCTTAGTTTCTTCTGCAATATGTGTTGTGCCGTAGCTGTCCTCCTCCATTTTCGTCTGGTATTTGCTTGCACTTTAATCTCTTTGTTTTGGTTTCTATTTTTCTGCAAAACCGAACCTTCTCTTCTTCTCTCTTGCATTTATTTTTTCATCTGGTTTTTCTCCATTTGTAGGTTAGCCAATGAGCTTCCATGCTCGGCTCTCTCTCTCTCTCTCTCTCTCTCTCTGTGACCTACAAATGGAGAAAAATCAGATGAAAATGCCAAAAAAATCAGACTTTGAATCATCTACGAGAATATACCAAAAAAATCTATTTTTCACAAACATGCAGGTCACAAAATTAAAAAATTGCTACAACTTGGAAAAAAAAAATCCGCTTCAACCAAATGAAAGGAAAAAAAAAAACCAATGTGAAAAAACAAAACTGGAGAGAGAAAATGAAGACACAAAAATGAAAAGAAGAGATAAGATGAGTAGAGGAGAGAAGGCGAAGGGAACAAAGGAAAAGAATTTTGCTTCCAGATAGACGAGGAAAGAGATTGTGGTGACTTGAAAAGACTGAGAGAGAAAAAAAGAAGGCAAGGTGAAAAGATGACTATCAGCTGATCCTCTGATGCAGCTACATGAGAAGATCAAAATGCCCTCACTTAAACAGAAACAAAATAACAGAACTGAGGGATAAAAAAGACACAACACAACACACGAAATACAAACGGAAAGCAAGAAATACACAAAAATTACACAAAAATGGAAATAGAATGAGAATTTACTGTTCATTCATGTAGCAGTGAGATAGATGTTTATTATTATAGAAAGATATATATGATTTACGTGTTGATGTATAAATATTAAATATATTATTTATTATTATATATATAAATTTCCTCCACTTTGGCACTTACAAAAATAAAAATATGATTGATTATAAATATTAAAAAACAAAGAATTTTTGTAATAAATATTTAAAAACATGAATTTTTGTCCTAACTCTGTTATGTACTGCCCAACACATAATTTGATCATCAACTATAATTTTTTCAATAAAAATAAAAAATAAAATAAAATCATTTATTTACCCATTAAGCAGGCTAGGCTGCTAATTTAAAAAAAAAAACGTCTATTTACCTATTAAACATGGTAACTAGTATCAAAGATATTTATATTTTTTGTTTTTAAATATTTATAATAAATGACAAGTTTCTATACAAATACTTCAATATCATAACAATTGGAAGGACATTGTCGTTGCTCCCTTTGAATTTATTTTTAGTAAAATATAGACAAAAATTAACAAAAGAATAAAACATGTAGCTCTCCAAATTAAGGTGGCAGTTAATTATTCTCAACATGGTTGGACTTTGGGACAGAAAAATTGTGGTTTGGTTTGAACAAGATGAGTGGCACGGTGAAGGAAAAGAAAAACTAGGGGAAAATTAAGCGATTTGACTTTCCAACCAGCAATTGTATCCGATGATTTTATAATAAGAGTTTTGTATATATAAATAAAGTCAGTATTAATTTATATATTAATATTAATTTTTTTATATATAAAATTTAGATAAATATTATTTTTAATAAAATTTATTTTTTATCAATTATAATAAATTAATACACATATTAATATATATTTATACTTATAACTAAATTTTTCCATATAATAAAGAGGAGATCGATGTATGTTATTAACTTATTGTTGCAACAGGAGGCAAGCGGACCCAATTAATTAGCTCAAAACACTATATTATATTTAATATATATATATATATATATCATCTTTTTGTACGTACTCTGACAGGCATATATACCTAACACTAGGCTAGCTAGCTCCTGATCTGTGCGTAGTCTCTGCCTGTCTTTTAAGACTAAATTTTTGTCAATGGAATATATGTATTTAATATAATCTATGAATATATTATTTATAGATGAATTCTTTTTTCTTAATCACTTTATTTGGATTTTCTATCGACTATATAATTAGTTGGCCGTATTTTGAACATTTATTACAGTTTAAAATTTTTTGACAATTAATAATATTTGCACATTATATTATCAATTAATAATGGTATCTATGAATATATTATTTATAGATGAATTCTTTTTTCTTAATCACTTTATTTGGATTTTCTATCGACTATATAATTAGTTGGCCGTATTTTGAACATTTATTACAGTTTAAAATTTTTTGACAATTAATAATATTTGCACATTATATTATCAATTAATAATGGTATCTATGAATATATTATTTATAGATGAATTCTTTTTTCTTAATCACTTTATTTGGATTTTCTATCGACTATATAATTAGTTGGCCGTATTTTGAACATTTATTACAGTTTAAAATTTTTTGACAATTAATAATATTTGCAGATGACATATAGGTCAAAATATGTTAAATTTAAAAATAGTAAAAAGTGAAAAACATGAGTACCTGCAGGTTATCAACAAAATTAATTAGCCACGAATCCATTCAAATGAAACAAACTGTTAAGGACGTGTCCGACTTTTCTTTATAACCGTTCAACCACATACGGCTAAAAGGGTTCAGTATAATCCACTTGGGAAAACTCATATGCTTAAGTCAGTAAGTATAACCAAATGATTAGGGATGTAACCGGTCCGATTCGATCCGGTTTTGGACAAAATCTATAAAAGAAATCGATATGCACCAGTTTTACATTTTTTAAAACTGATTACATACCAGTTATCCTCCTAAATCAGTACTCCGATTTTACCGATTTCCAGTCCGGTTCGGTCCGGTTTTTCAGTTTTAAAAAAATACATATTTATCATAAAAAATCTATTCATAAAAAAATTAAAAAAAAAACTGCTATGATTCTGCTATAAAAAAAACTACTATGTAAAAATAAAAAATTTGTTATGTAAAAAAATTATGCTATTAGTATAGCTTTGTATAAATTATATGCTAATATATATAATTTATGTTTATCTACTAATGTTTTATGTACTTATCAGAAAAAATATGAAGAGTTTTAAGTGTATAAGGCCATCAAAATTTAGTAATAATATTTGAGTATTTTTTTTTTTGTTCTTACTTCTTATGAATCTATGATAAAATATTATTAATAAATAATATATAATTATAATATTATATATTTAAAGCATATGATCAATTAAATTTTCATGTTTAAGATTAAACTTTTATTTTATAAATTATAATAACATTATCTTATATATAATTATAACTTATATTATTATATATTGTATATAAAAATTCTATATAATATATAACATTAAATAAATAAATAAATAAAAATATATTAAATAGTACTGGTCCGGGCCAGTCTAAAAATGACCGGAATTGAAACCGGACCGGTTCCGGCCGGTTTTCCATTTTATGAAATCGGTTTCGGACCGGTCCAAAATCGGCACAACCGGACCGGTCCGGGCCGGTTTTCTAGTTAAAATTTACACCTCTACAAATGATTTAGAATTCAAAAAAAAGTTCGATCCCTTACCATCAAGGGTTATCTGATATATATATATTCATACATGATGCTTATCATATTTAGAGTTTATCGGTGTGTATCATCACCCGATAACTGGAATGATCACATAACTGCATGAAGTCTCTATCTTTCCGTGAAAGATGGCGTGGTGTATGTATAATTTCAATGAACTTTGGACTATCTAACTTCCTTTAATCAGCCACAGGCCTCTCCTATGGGCCTCTCCCATATTGGGCCTTTAAGATAAAATGGGCCCTCAGCTTAAATAGGCCCTCCAGCTACCCCGCTAATCCTCTTCACCCTCGGGCATAGGGAATTTATATTGATTAATCTTCCCGCCTTATAAATGTCGTGAACCTCGCAATGGGCCCCCTTCATGTTTCTAACCTTATATCTTTTGATGGTTTACCACATGCTTGGGTGCATAGAAAGTGAAAAACTGTTGGTACAAGCCCGGCCCATCTATGAACCCTTGAGCGCCTGCCGACCTTTCATACTCTCCTTCTTGTGCCATTTCACTTTTTCAAAAATCGAGAAGATTCCATGATTTCCCGCTGTCGTGGCCAAAGGGGAAGGAAGCTTCCGTGCGACGGTTACTTTTTTGCCTCAGTTGTCAGACCATGATGCCTATGGTTGGTGGTGTTCTGTATTCGTTCCTCTTTAAATACCCTTTCCCTATCTCCTTTAATTCTTCCTCTACTAGTTTTTCTTCCTCGTGCTTCCTTTCTTGCTTTTGTTTCTTGCCCATTTAGTTTTCTTAGCCTCCTTGCTTCCTTTCTCCCTTCCAGTTTCTATGGCTGAACAAGGTGACAGATCCGTACAACCTTTCCAAGTCCCAGAAGGCATGACCTTCAATGGGTACGAGTGGCGCTCAGGCCTCTAAGAGAAACATTTACCACGAAGTCGAGAGAAATATCACATCCCCGAAACAATTGTGATGGAGGCTCCCTCATCTGGATGTTGTGATGACGAGGGTTTTGCCGGTAAAGTTTCCATGACCGTATCCCTTTTGTCACATGGGTTGAGGCTCCCCTTTTGCCGCCCTCTTCGCAATGTCTTGGACCTTCTTGGCATGCCGTAGGCTCAACTCCACCCCTCTACGCTGAGAGTTATCTTTGTACTTGCATTGTTTCCTGTATGGTTTTGGAGCCTCTTGGCGATCCCTATCCCAATTTGACTGCCCGTGATTTTTTGGCCTTTTACAATGTGAGGGCTGCTACCAAGGATAACGTCGTCAGTTTCACAAGAAAGATAATGGGCAGACCTTAGCTCGGTTCGAGACCCAGTACTCCAATGCCAAGACTTGGACAACCAAGTTTTTCTTTATTACCGATCAGGGCTGGGAGTTTCCAGCCCAAGAAGACATTTTCAGATATTTTCCAGTTAGAGTGATCTGGCACCCTCTACCTGATGATAAGAGCTTGTGGGCCACCATGGAACCTTTTTCGCATCCTGATCTAGCTCAAATTGAAACTGTCTGTTCTTAGGCTGAAGCTCATCCTGATGACCTCTGGACCGACTTTTTGTTGATGCCCGTTTATATTGATTGGTTCCTGATGTCACCCAACCGATCCTATGTTCAAGGGCATTCATTCATGATTTCAGACACTATTCCCCATCCTCTATCGAAATTCTCTGAAAAAAGTAAGAGGTGTAACTATGCCGTACAAGGAAAAGAAAAGAGAGAGAGAGAGAGAGAGAGAGAGAGAGAGAGAGAGAGAGAGAGAGAGAGAGAGGCAATCTGAGAAGGAGGAGAATGCCGAGAAGAGGGAAAAAATGAGCAAGCAAAAGAACGAAGATGAAAGCCAGAGAAAAAGGACTCGTTCTGAAGACTCTCCTCTCCTTGTGCCTCTACAAAAGAAAATTTCTACGCCCTTAAAGGGCTCCCGTGCCCAAACGCTCACTCTGCCAGCCGCAACTGTACCTTTAGTACCATTACCTACAAAAGCTTTGGCACCCTTGGAGGGTGCCAAGATTCGTACACCTGTGTAGCCAGCCATCGCTGTTTTCTCTGCGCCAGGGTTAGAGGAAGCCGTCACACCCTCAGGGGGTGATCAGGTCCAACCGTCCACCTCGCTAGTTATTATCGTGCTCCCATCACCCTGCTGGTCCCCTGCTGCCCAGCCAAGTTCCTCTGGTCTAAGGGATATTGAGGGTTTAGCCAGCATGGCCCTCTTTGATCTGGCTACTTCCCTCCGAGTCGTGCCCCCCAGCAGGCGCACCATTTGGCGTCCGACCCTGAGGGTGCGGTAGGCGGGTTCCCTGCCCATCTAAGTTCCTTTGGTCTAAGGGATATTGAGGGTTTAGCTAGCATGACCCTTTTTGATCTGGCTGCTTCTCTCCGAGTTGTGCCCCCCCAGCAGGCTCGCCCACTGGCGTCCGACCCTGTATTTGAGTTTCCTGTTTTAGAGGGTCCGGTGAGGGAAGGCAAGCTGGACGCTGAAGTGGTGGCCACCCTCAACCTAGACTCTATCACGAGTGTGAGGGCTCGCCCACCCCTCTCGACTGGAGCTATTCGTGGAGGGGTGGCAAGTGCATTTCCCATCGATAGGGTAGATGGAGCTTCCACACTCTTAGAGGGCGACCATGTCGAAGCAGCAGAGCGCACACCCTCTTGTCGCGAGGATGCATGTGACAAGATCGGGGCAAAACAACCCACCCCAGAGACCCCGCCGCCACTGTCTCTGGGGGAAGCACCTATTTGCCGGTTGGCAATGGTGAAGGCCATTCTCTTCCTCCCCTCCACACCTCATCCTTTGGGGGAGACACTGACTCCTTCTTCGAGGAGGAGTGGGGCAACTTTTTGCAGGAAGATGCCCGCCTGATCAAGGCCGACCTAGCTTACACCACCCCCCTCCACCTGCAAGCCTTGGGGATCTATCAGAAAAGGTGGCGAATTCACCTCTGAGGTTTGCGAAGGCTTCCTCGCTCAGGGTGGTTTCTAGCCCTGGGGAGAGCCTTGAAGGTGAAGCTAGTGGCGGTGCCTCCTCCACTTCTGCTAGTGCCCAAGCTAAAGCCATTGCTCAGATGGCCAATCATTTAAATGATTGGTTCTCTAAGGTACAATGCAACTTGTTTTTCTTCTTTTTTACACACCGTTTCTTACTTTGAATTGTTTCACCTTCTTTCTGTAGGGCATTACCGATCTGGCAACATGGATTGTGACAGATCATGCCCACCTAGAGGAGGAGATCAAGGAGTAGCGTAAGTTATGCTACATTGCTAAGCGTGCTTCTAAGAAGTGGCGTGTTGATAGGGCTGAGTTGGAAGCCTGGGCTAAGAAGAAAAAGGAGTTGGAGATTCTGCTGGAGCAGTTAGAAGGCTATTCCCACTCGTTGTAGGTGACTTGGAGATGCGCGAGCGAGAAGTCCTCGAGCTCTGTGAAGCCACTCGCCTCGCGCAAGAAGCGAAGGTCAGGGACAACTTTGCCTTGATACTTTTGAAGTCCGAAAGGGATTCAGCAAGGTTTCAACTTTCTGAGGCTCGAAAGAGTTTTGAAGCCGAGAATTCTAGCCTAAACTCTGAGCTTCTCGCGAGTGATGGGGAGTTTAACTCAACCCGTGAAGAATTAGTTCACTTGCAAGAAAGCCATAGCGAGCTATCATGGGAGTTGGCGGCTGCCGTGGAGAAAGCCCACCTTACCGCCCTTGACCTTTCAGAGGCGTAGAGGTCCTTGGTAGAACTTCGGAATCACCATGAGCATTACAAGGATAGTCGTAAAGACCTCTATGAGGATCTTAGGAAGGCAACCTTGGCTCATGTTGCTAAGCACCAGAGGTTGACTGAGAAGATGGATGAGCTAGCTGCTGCTCAGGCGGAGATTGCACGGCTTGGTGCCCAGTTAGCTCACGTCCCTACTACCAGGGATCACACCTTTGCTTACGGCCACAGCTTGGGCATTCTAAGGCTTAGGAACCACCTTCTGGCCTACCCCGCCACTAATCTTGAAACTCTAAACATGTCTGGCTCGCATTAGAGAAAACATTCTCTTCCACTCCCTCTGCCCGAATCCCCAACATTTGTTTCCATCTATCTACTCTTAAAAAGGCATCTCTCACAATCACCAATTACCTCACCAAAGTCAAAGAACTTTAAGATACTCTATCTACCATTAGTCATCCCCTTAGCTCCTCAAAAATCACCTCATATCTTCTTGCTGGTCTCCTTTCCTCATATGACTCACTTGTCACCTCAATTACCACTAGCTTAGATCCCATCTCTCTTGATGACTTATATGGCTGCCTCCTCACTCATGAAAATCGCCTTGACCAACAAAACACCTCCAATGAATTCAACTTACCCTCGGCCAATATTGCCACCTCCTACCCTGGTTGAGGTCATTGTGGTTCACCTTCAAATAGAGGTGCTCCTCACTATGGCAATCAGTCCAGAGGTAGGGGCGTGGATTCCTAAATTCCTAACCTTAACAAATCTCACATTCAAACAGACCTCAATGTCAAATCTACTCCAAAATTGGCCATACGGCTGCCACTTGTTGGTATAGATTCGACCAACAATTACAATCTCCCTCCACACCCAATACTCAAGCAAACATAGCTCAATCACACACACCTCCCACCCCACCTTTTGCACCCAAATATGATCAAAACTGGTACCCTGACATTGATGCCACCAATCACATTACCTCAAATCTCAACAGTCTTTCCCTCAATGCCGACCCCTACACTGGGCTTGATCAAATTCAAGTGAGCAATGGACAAGATTTGAAAATCTTTCACACTGGCTCTTCTCTTCTTTATTCAACTTCAAAATCTTTCTTTCTCAACAAAATCTTACATGCTCTTGAAATAAAAAAGAACTTATTGTCAATTTCTTAATTCACAAACGATAATAACGTTTATTTTGAATTTCACCCCTCCTTTTTTAGTGTCAAGAATCCATCCTCGGGAGCTATCCTCCTCCAAGGATTGAGTAAAAATGGACTTTATCCTCTGCATACTCTCACATCTCCCTCCACCAATTCAGCTTCTTACATTGGTGAAAGAGTTTCGGTTCCACAATGGCATGCACACCTCGAACACCCTGCTTTACGCACAATGAAATAAATCATCTCAAAGCATCATCTAGCAGTCACCAATAATAAAAGTTTTCCAATTTTTCATGCTTGTCAATTAGGGAAAAGTCATAAATTACCTTTTCATTTGTCAAATTCTATTTCATCTACTCCCTTTGAGTTAATATTTATGGATATACAGGGGCCCTCACTCACCAAATATGTTCATGGAAATAAATATTACTTAAGCATCATTGATGATTTTTCTAAATTCATATGGCTATTCCCTATTGATGCAAAATCAAAAGTTGCACATACCTTCATCAATTTCCAACTTCAAATCGAACGCTACTTTAATTGCAAAATCAAAAGTGTACAAACTGATTTTGGAGGTGAATTTCCGGCCTTCAAATCACATCTCCTTAACTCTGTCATCATCCATTGTCTGTCCTGCCCACACACTCACGAGCAAAATGGGTCTGTCAACCACCATCATAGCGACATCATCAAGACTGGCCTCACCCTAATGGCCACTGCATCTATCCCACATCAATATTACGATGATGCCTTCACCACTGCCACATATCTCATAAATCGCATCCCTTCTCCCATCATTCAACACGAAACTTCACTATACCCTTCTCTGTACCTTCAGGTGCTCCTGTTGGCCCAATCATCGTCCATATAACTCCAACAAAATAGATTATAGCTCAGATCTCTGTGTTTTCCTTGGCTACAGCCCCGACCATTGAGGATATCATTGCTTGCAACAATCATCAGGCCAAATCTTTATCTCTAGGCATGTAATCTTCGATGAAATCCGGTTTCGATTTCAACAAACAAATCCTCCCTCTCCTAATTCACAAACCCCTTTCACAACACTGCCCTCATCCCTCTGTATTTCGCAATTTAACCCTTCGACAAATGACCTCTCTTTTCCGCCAGACCCACCGAATTCATCATCAAATGAATCATGCCCTAACTCAAGCCCAAACTCCCAACCCGAGCCCAATTTCGAAAGTCGGAACTCACACCCTATGACCACAAGATCCAAAAACAATATATACAAGCCAAAAAGTCTCCCACATGATATGACTCCCACTCCGCGGGCCTTAATCACTAAGACCCGAGAAATTGAGCACACTTCCTTCTCTATTGTCTCCAAAAGTCCACATTGGAGACAAGCCATGAATGAGGAATTTCAGGCCTTACTCGACAACGACACATGGGTCCTAGTTCCTCCAGAGCCCAACATAAATCTCGTGGGTTGTAAGTGGGTCTACTGAATCAAGAAACGTGTTGATGGGTCCATCGAATGGTACAAACCTCGTCTCGTTGCGAAAGGCTTTCACCAATTACCAGGTATTGACTATGATGATACTTTCAGTCCAGTGGTAAAACCCACGAGCATTCAAACTATTCTCTCTTTTGTAGTGTCAATAAATTGGCCCATTCGACAACTAGATGTCAAAAATGCCATTTTACATGGAAACCTACAAGAAACTGTTTACATGACCCAACCTCCCGGATTCTCTAATCCATCATGTTCTGAGTATGTTTGTCACCTTCACAAATCTCTTTATTGACTCAAACAAGCACCTCGGGCTTGTTCTCAAGACTCAGCAATAAACTAGTAGAAATGGGCTTTACTGCCTCCAAGGCTGATACTTCTTTATTCATTTTCAGGTCAAAACATGTTGTCCACTTTTTACTCATATATGTTGATGACGTCATCATAACTAGGCCTCACAAATCCCTTTTACACTCAATTATCACAAATCTTCAACTAGATTTTGCCCTAAAAGATCTTGGGCCACTTCACTATTTTCTAGGTATTGAGGCTCTACAGGATAACTGTGGACTTTTTCTCTCACAACAAAAGTATATTTTTGACCTGCTCAAGTAAACCAATATGCTACATGCAAAGCCGGTGAACTCCCCCATGTACACAACAGCCAACTTATCACTCTTCAAAGGTGATCCTTTCAGTGATCCAACTCTTTATCGTAGCACAGTTGGCTCTCTCCAATATCTCTAATTTACAAGACCCAACCTCGCATTTGCAATCAGAAAAGTGTGCCAATTCATGCAATGTCCCACGATAGACCACTAGACCGTTGTCAAACGAATTCTTTGCTATCTCCAATAAACCATCCACCACGGCATTCTCATCCGCCGCACCTCATCCATAGAAATACATGCTTTCTCTGACGTCGACTGGGCCGGTTGTAATACCCCATATGATAAGGATATGGGTAAGTGGTGTATGGGATCACACATTGCTTGGGAAGGAAAAGTTCATGCTCTTTATAAGGTTCCAATGGGGCTCTAATTGTATCATTGACTAGTCCTTTTGGAGTATAGGCCATGTGGTTTGGGCCTTCCATTGGGGTGTTACAAATGGTATCAGAGCCAGGTTCAACCAGAAATGTGGGACTTGAGCCGTGCCACCTACAACGGACAGGCCCGACGAGGACGTCGGGAATTTAAGGGGGGTAGATTGTAATACCCCATATGATAAGGATATGGGTAGGTGGTGTATGGGATCCCACATTGCTTGGGAAGGAAAAGTTCATGCTCTTTATAAGGTTCCAATGGGGCTCCAATTGTATCATTGACTAGTTCTTTTGGAGTATAGGCCATGTGGTTTGGGTCTTCCATTGGGGTGTTACACCGGTTGTCCTGACAACAGAAGATTTGTAACTGGCTATTGTGTATACCTTGGTTCTAATCTAATATCTTGGAGCTTAGCCAACAACCAATGGTATCATGTTCAAGTACCGAAACAGAATATCATGCGGTTGCCAATGCCACTACTGAAGTTATGTGGCTCCGATCTCTCATCACTGAACTCGGCATCTCAAGTCCAAATCCACCTACACTGTGGTGTGACAATGTGGGTGCCACATACCTAATGGCTAAACCCTCTTTATCACTCACGCACCAAGCACATCAAACTTGACATCAAACTTGATATTCACTTCATGCATGATCAGGTTGTCCAATGTCAACTCCAAGTTCAGTCTCAATGTCCCGAGCTCCCATTGCGGTTGAGGGGGTGTAATGGCACAATTGAATCTCAACAAACGGATAAAGCTCAACAAACAAATAAAGCTCAAGATCAAAACAAACATGAAGATGAAGATTACGTTCACGGAAGCAAATATAGGAAATAACAAACTCTATGTGAATTTAAATATTTTCAAATACTTGTAACATATTTAATTTTTTATCTAAAAATACCTATTAATAAAGTAGCATGTGATCCTCCTTAATCAAGAGAAGAAAATTTCTTCCCTCTATCTTTATTTACTCTTTAATACGTACGTACGCGTATTTATTACCTAAGTTTTGTTCACGAGGCCAGAAATCTTCGATCAAGTGTATTTATTATTTGCAGAGTAAAATTACAACTGCATGATTTAATGAATTAATGTTTGTTCACGTGACTGCCGGGGAAAAGTTAAAAGAGCAATGATAGCCAAATCACCCATTTACAATTTTTCTACAATTTTTTTTAATAAAATAGTATTTTTTTTTCAAATTTTAAACACATTAAATCAAAATCAAAATAATATTTTTGTTAGCAAGTTGTAGAAAATTGTAGAAGAGTAGTAATGCTAGCTATTATTTCTCAAATTAAAATGCTAAAAGTTAAAAGAAGGTCAGTACTTAATTTATAATTGTTTTCTTTGAATTTTATAATTTATTCATATTAGTGTCCCATTAATTCTCATCTAAATTTGGTACGTAATTGATTAGTCTAAAGTTGTTAACTATAATTCAGAGTTGTTTTGTTATTTTCCTATATATATATGTTGCGTTTTTGTTAGTTTATTTTGAACATTTATTATATATAGTTTTTTTTTACAAGAATTTAATTAAGAACGTAATTCAAAGTTTTTTGACAATTGTTCCCGGGAATGACACGTTATATGCGTTATCAATGGTAGCATAAACTGGTTTTTGGTTTGTGTGTGTGTATATATATATACTAGGTAAAAGCAACGTGCAATGCACGTTTGTTTAATTTATATTTAAATTTTTTTTGTTAAGAATTAATTTTTTATTAGTAAAGATTTTTCATTTTTAAATTTTTAATGATTAATTTGAAAGTATATGTATTTGAATGATGTTTGGAAAGAAAATAAGATGAAATGAAATTAAATAAGATATATTTCCAAACATCCCCTTAGGTGGCAAGTGCCATTTGGATAGTGAGTTAAGATTAAATAAGTTGAAATGGAAATTGAAAGTTAAATAAAATATTGTTAGAATATTATTTTTTTAATATTATTATTGTTTTGAAATTTGAAAAAATTGAATTATTTATTATATTTTGTGTGAAGATTTGATAAAGTTATAATTATGAGATAAAACATTTTTACTATCTAAACATAGCCTAAAGATGCTTAAGGACATTTATAGGTTCTTTTTCTTGTAAAGCGAGGTTATTAATTAACACTGTTTGATATAGATTAAAAAAATTGATTTGGAGACAATTTGTTAAACAATTTTTACAAAACTAATGACATAATATTAATTTTTTAAAAACTTTTATATTAATGTGTTTACATTTTATAATATATTTATCTTTTTATCACTTCTAAAAAAATAACTTATATGATATTTTGGGGGTTGATGAGCTGTTGATGGAATACAGGTTGGTCGAATCAGGACCTTCGAGATTTGAATTTAGACTAAATCTAGTTCTTTAGGTTGATGATTGGGTGTTCTTTATTAGGTGAATGTTGGAGGGTTGAAGAATGTCTTACAAGTAGTGCAAGAGACTAAGACCGTTGAAAAGTTTATATACACGTCCTCCTTTTTCACTCTTGGACCAACCGATGGACATGTTGCTGTTGAGAAGATAATAAATGAATACAGGTAAACGGAGTTAACTTTTAACGGAAACAGTAAAATTAACAGTAAAACAATAAATTTCTGTTAAAACAACAAAAATCTGTTATATAGCCACTTTTTATATATAAAGATATAAGAAAAATATTGATCAAACACATTAATTGCTGAGATCCACGTATTAATTAACCCATCTATAACAACAAATTAAAGCCTTCCAATTGGAGCAGCAATTAATGAAATTCAACGGTAACCACTAATATTATTACTTAAACTCAATAGCAAACCAGCCCTTAAGGCATATCATCGACCTATATATGTATTCCCCTTTCAAGTTTTCAACAACCAATCTTCACAATATATATATATGTATATGAAAAATTCTATACACTATACTACTATCTGACTTTTATCCCATTAAGTAAAATGTGGCACTTTTATCACTATTGAATGATCATTTATTACATATTTTTTTATCATCTAATAGTGATGAATATGTCAAATTTTATTTAGTAGGATGAAAGTAAGATGAGAGCGTAGTGTAAAACATTACTCTTTATATATATATATATATATATATTTTAACTTGTTCTTCATGGTTATAGTACCGTAAGCGCCACTAGCCCTCCACAATGTTAGGTCTAATGTGAAAAGGCCAGTGAATTTATGGGATATTGGGAGGTTGTTTAGATATAGTGAGATGAGATAAGGGGGTTTTAGTTAAAAGTTAAATAAAATATTGTTAGAATATTATTATTATTTTGATATATTAAAAAAAGTTAAATTGTTTATTATACTTTATATAGATATTTAAAAAAATTGTAATGATGAGATAAGATAAGAATGATCGAGAACATTCTCAATCCAAACAGCGTCTTAAACTCTCAACCCCCCGGGTGTTTTTGGTCGAGCAACAGTTTTCATGCGTTCCCAAAATCTCATTCTTTTGTCAAATAATAATTAAAATAAAAAGCATTGTCGTTTATAAAAAAGAAAATACAAATTACAAGTATTGTAGGTTTGTATGCTCTCAATTAATATTCGAGAACGACTTTTGAAGATAGGAAATGAAATGCGCACGGAAAAAAAACCGCCACCCAAAAGCCTCGCGCCACAAGTCACCGAGACTGTCAGAATAGTCGGTGTTTCTCAATCCATGCGCATGATTGGCGTTCTCAAAAAATAAAAGGAGAACGCCTTGGGGCCCCTGAAACCACAATATAAATCCGATCGAAGGACAATGCTACTTACAGTTACTTACCACAAGGTTTTGTTTTCCATTTTCGCTCAGAATCTTCTCTCTTTTAACTTTCACGCATTACAATTGCCATGGAAGTTGGCGTTTTGATTTGAACGCGTACTGGCAGGCTTAATATTACTCTTACATAACTGCTGCTTAGGCTATTCATGTAATCAAGAGTAATGCTAATCACGGGGAAAGTGACGGTTATAGTAGCCACGTCGCGGTTACAAGCTTTCATGCCCAAGTGCTTTGCTCGTCCTTACTGCGCCGAACCATGTCCAAACAGTACCAGTACCAGTACCCCACACGATGTGTTCATAAGCCACCGGGGTCCCGATACCAGAAGAAACATTGCTGGTTTAATCCACGACCACCTTCTCATGCGGGGGCATAGGCCTTTCCTCGACTACCTAAACTTGAAACCTGGTGACAAGTTGTCTGGAAAGATTGATACCACCGTTCGAGATTGTAAAGTCGGTGTCGTAGTGTTCTCCTCAAGATACTGTGAGTCCTCCTATTGTCTCTATGAATTGGCTCTGCTAATGGAGTACCAGAAAAGAGTTATACCCATCTTTTATAATGTCAAACCGTCCCAGCTTCGGGTTGGAGACATATCCAATGGAACTTGTGTTTCAGATCAGAAAGAGCTTGAGATCAGGTTCAGCAGAGCACTTGAAGAAGCTAAAAATATCGTTGGACTTAGCTTTGATTCATCAAGAGGGTCCCTTTCTATTCTTTCCCCGCCCCTTAATCTTATTTTCACTGACTGAACAAACATTTCATATGTTTTGTTAATATTGGTTCGTAGAAGAGAATGTCTCTAATATTGCTCGATCATTCTTTCTTTTCTTTTCTTTTTTCGGTTGTCAGATATTGGTCAGAGTTCCTACAAAATGCTTCTGATGCCATCATAGAGCAGCTCGGCCAAAGCTTCTGAAAGTGTTTCAATAATCTCGTATGGTACTTCTGTCGAAAACCCAAGTTTCTGACTAGATATCTCTATCCCGGACCTTCTCCCAGGCCCTACAATGTCTTTTTTTTTTTGGTTAAGTTGAGCAATTTTTTGAACGTAGTTGGGGGGATTGAACCCCAACCTTAGACACGTGGTCACTAAGAACCAGTATGTCCCTAAAAGCCGTGAGTGATGCCATTCGGCCCATGCAAGGGCCATTGGCTCTCCCAGCCAGTAAGCAATCATTGTACATGTCTGAAGCGCGGATTTGTAAATTGTACATACACGCCCATGCTGCCATGCACCCCCCTACCCAGTAACCCACGTGTGTATTTGTGTTATATATGAACAGTATTAAGCTCATGATATATCAGCTTGTTCTGCTAATTCGATCGGTATGCTGCTAATTATCCTCAGTTCTAGTCCTCAAGAATCTCTTCCTGGCTAGATTCCTCCGAAATCTTTTTCGAAGGTTGATTAGAAGGTATTGATTGTCTTTTTCCATTTTACCACCACTTATTCAGGATTTATAACCTCTTTGGTTTTTGAGAAAACGACGGAAACTTGAAAATATTAAGATATATATTAATTAATATGATCATGGTCCCTCACTGATTCGTAAGGATTTTATGATCATCTGTATAGTCATATTTTAAAATGATAATATTTACATAAAGTGATGTTATTTTTATAAATTACTTTATAAAAATGTCGCTCATTTAAAATATAATTGTATTAAAAGTTGTAAAAATGATTATATATCTATCATTTTCTTTCACATAAATATTTAAGATTAAGATTGTATTGAGTTGTTGAATCAAACTCAAATCATCTCAAACTAATTATTGATAGTGTGTAATATTGTTTCAACTTCTCATAAAAAATTTAAATTTATCTCAACCTATTTCATACATTTTAATCTAAAAATTCGACTTAAAGAAATTAAACACATCTCAATGAGATCCATAAAATATTATTATTTACAACTCAACTCAAATCATTACAACATCCAAATCATTGATAGTAATGTTTCGCTTTATTGAATATATATATATATATATAAAGTAAGACTAGATATAATTTTAAGGAGTGCTCCTTTTGAAAAACTAGGATCCCTAGTTAAAAAATAATTTTTTTATATAAATTCTAAATTTATCTATTTAAAAAAAAAAAGAATTAACCCAACTTACAAATACGGGACCGTAAATATCATCTGTAAAGAGAAATGTTTGGGCTATAAAGATTGGGTATTGAGAGTGTCTAACTATACATTTTGTTTTTATTTAATAATTAAGTAAGTATTTTTTTAGTTGATATTATAATTTTTTTTGACAAAATATTTAGAGATGTTAAAAAATTTATTTTAAAAAACCGAAATACTTTGATACCTAAACTTAGGTTTTGAATTTGTGTCCCGAATATTTATTTTTATTTCGTGATTAAAGAAATATTTTTTAATAATATTATAAATTATTTTATTTTTAAAAATATATTTAAGAATTAAAAAAAAACTAAATAAAAAAAAAATTACCTTATTTGCTGGGGTTTGGGCATCATCCCCTAGGTGAAAATAAATACATTTCCCAAGTGAATTCGTGGGGCTACACCTCGGTGGGGGCTGCACCTCGATTGTGTATACTCTTGTATAAAATATTAAAACCGGCACCGAAAAATAGATTTTTTTCTTACGTAATCTTCTCAATCCCTAGGTATGATCACGTCATGCTCAGAAAAACGATTGGTGGAGTTAAAAAACCAAGGAAAGGAACTACTATTTTACCAAAATATCCTCAATTTACAGCAAAAACGACAAAATGCACATGAATGCTCAAAATTTAAGTATTTTTTTAACTGAACTAAATTTGAAAATCACACCATAATTTTTTTTAGTAGGTTAAAATTTGAAAACAAAGGTAGGTGAAGATGCTGAACTATAAAAGAATAGATTAAATTTTGAGACCACATCATCAAATATTGCCCCATTTATAGCAAA
The DNA here is from genome assembly GCA_011037825.1 of Carya cathayensis. Lineage (NCBI taxonomy): Eukaryota > Viridiplantae > Streptophyta > Magnoliopsida > Fagales > Juglandaceae > Carya > Carya cathayensis. Next base: position 89,606 of record QGSO01001134.1, read on the forward strand.
TGCATGTAGAAGATAATTGAGAGTGTGAATATTCAGTATGTTCATAAAGCAAAATGATATATATGAATAATTCTATTTGAAAGATTTTATATCACACATCATTCAAGTAATATAATTTAATTAATAAGATAAATTTTAAATATATATCAATGTAATCTAGCTAAAAATGGTGTATATTAGTAAAATTTATAGAATGAAAGTTAAAAATTAACTATATATATACACACAGGTGGCTATCTATTGTAATAAATTTATATATATATATATATATACCAGTTAATTAATTTATTAAAAATTTTATGTGCAGCGATTTTTATGGATTCCTTTGTATACTCTAGTAATATAATTAATTGTGTATTAAAAAAAATTAATTCAATCAATTATATCAATAAAGTATATAAAAAATACATAAAAATAACTATATATAACATTACTCTTAATTTATAAAACAAATACGATCGACCACAACAAATCAAGTTTGCACGTTCACATGGAAAAGCCGGAAAAGGATATATATTTTCTTTTCCAGAATACCTGCATGGACTGGCATTGTCATCTTCTGTTAAATGGTTGGACGCATGCGACGGACTACCGTTGATTCGTTTGACATTTTGAATTAAATGACATAATTTTTATTTTTATTTTTGTTTTTCTATACTCTAGACTTTTGTCAGGCCAATCATTTTGAATTAGAGTAAAAATAAATAATTTCTTAATATAAAGGTGTAGATAAGTGGTTTAGTACCAGTCGGTGGTGTAATAATAGGAATGGGGATTCGGGACGCTGTCTTTACGAAAGATATGTAAGCCAGCTAGCGAGCTAGCTTTTTCTATGGTCTCCCAGATGTACAGTTGTACCATGATTCCCGGCCTTGACCATGGTGATTAGTGAAGTAGAATTCTATACCTTTGAGTCTTTGTTTGAGATTTTGACCAAAGCATGCATTGGAAGGCATACCAAGCAAGCCTCCGTATACGTATTAGTCTGATCTGTATGTCTGTATTTTAAGATTTTTGTCCAAAAACGAAGTCTTGTGACACGCAGCGTTGTAAACTCCTCCAGAATAAAATCTCCTGCAACTTTATGGATATAAGTACATTAGCGAATCACGTAAATTCTGTATATTATGTGTGTGCACGCTTTTGATTCTTGAATTTCTACATTTATTTCCATGTCTTATGTCTCGATATATATTGTTGTGTGCAGATGCGGCGTTTTTCACAACATAAAGTTCGTACAAAGTGCTTGTTCTGATGCCATCATAAAATAGATTCATGGTCAGAGTTCCTGAAAGTGTTTCAGAAATCTAGTTGGACTTAAGTTCTTAAGGGTCGGTTTGGTTACTAGATACAGATGAGATGTTCATCTCATATGTACTGTACACAAATTTTTCTTATCCAAACACACTATATTTCATTTCTAAATTTTAAAAACATACACTTAAATAAACAATAAAACCTGATAGTGAACATTCCTTGAACAGTACAAAACTGACATGAACAGTCTAAACTAACATGAACAATGCATAATTGGGTTGAAAATTAAACTTGTGGGACCACACATTTTCAAATCCTAAAAATTAAAAACTATCTCATCTCATCTCACTATCTAAATATATATTTTTTTACAAACTATTTCATCTTTTCTTAACTCAAAAATTTTATTACTATTTAAAATATCTCATCTCATCTTATTTGAATTGTATATCTAAACGAGGTCTAAATATTTCAAGTATGTTGAATCGAAATTTTCTGTTTCCCCCCTCATCTTCTCAAATAGAAAGCCCGTTAAATTAATTTTTCCCCCTCATCTTAATAGAATGTCTGTAATATTGTTATTTGTTTTTTCGATTCTGATCAGATCTTGGCCAAAGTTCCTACAAATTAAGTGCTTCTGGTACCATCATAGAATAGATTGGTTAGAGTTCCTGAAAGTATTTTAGGTATCTAGTCTGGTTTTATTTGTCGAAAACTCAAGATATCTCTCCCTGGGACAACGGGACCTTTTCCCAACCCCCAAACAATCACAAGTCAAATATATGGTTTTATTTTCGGGTGGGTCTACACCCATTGTTGGGCGATGGCTGGGCAGCAGTGCACGTTTGCAGATTTGGTGGCACAAGCGCCACAACCATTACCTGAGATTGATGTCCCGCTCCATCCAGCCAAAACCATTGATGGACAGATATGTGTTCTGTTTTCCAAAGAGGAAATTGAAAATTTTGCTGCTCTATTTAGATTCTCGATGGTCCTCAAGTTTCTTAAGCAACCTCCATCCCTTGATTCCATTAGAGTGTTCATCCGAAATTGCTGGGGACTAAATTTGCAACCGATGGTTTCAGCAATGAGGAAACCTCGGAATGTGTTTGTGCGACTCACCAATTAGGCTGATTTTGTGAAGGCAATGTCGAGGGAGGCTACTAATGTAGATGGGATTCCTTACCATGGGTTCCATTGGCACATTGATTTTGATGAGGATTCAGAGCCTTCCTTGGTGCCGGTGTGGGTTTTTCTCCCTGGATTACCTCCAAACTATTATTAGGAATCCTTTTTGATGAATATCACGGCACCGATGGGTAGGTTTTTACACCGGGATAATGCCACTAAATGTGCGATGAGAACAAATGGGGTACGGGTTTGTTTGGAACTAGATGCGGCAAAGGATCCCGTAAGGGGAATTTGGATTGGCAATCGAATTTGGATTGGCAATCCGCACCATGCTTCAAGCTTTTACATAGAGGTTGAGTATGAGACTCTCCCTGCTTGTTGTTCTAAATGCTATATTCAGGGGCATAATTTAAAGACATGCAAATGGACGGAAGGTTGCTTTAAGGCTGTTGATCATAAGAATAAGGGAATTGCACAGGAAACAGAGAAGGTTGTGAATTTGTGGAAGCCGAAACATCCTGCGGATGACAAAAATATGGAAGGGGCTATGACTCTGGTTGATGCGCCAGAGGGGACGTTGTTGTTGTTGATGAAAACGATGGGGGATTCTTAGTCTCCTGAAGAGCTTGTGAACGATGTTGTTGCTAATGTGGGAATGACTGGGTGTGTGGATAAAGATTTGGATGGTCCTAGTTCTTCCGAAATATAGGGTGATAGTGTTGATTATGGTGGTATGGCGCTTGTGCGTGGTAATCAAGTATCAATGGCTGAGGACCATGTAATAAGCAACGCACTGGATATACAGGTTCGTGATATGCCTAATAATAATTTTGTTGTTAATGCTTGGGTGGATGAAAAGGTGGATTCACCTGGGGCTGGTCCTAGCTCATTGATAGTGCAGAACTCGGGTGGAAACCATGAGGAGATAGCAGTAGTGTTGGAAGCAGAAGTTTTCAAATGCCAGTAGAGTTTTTCCAATGTTGAATCTAGTAGAGTGGCTATCAATCAGGATGTGGAGAGGGTGGAGCCATATGGTATGATGGTAACAGAGGAATTAGTTGAGAAGGTGACAGGGGATGGGGCGTTACTTAACGAGGTGGAAGATGGAAGGTTGGGGTCTTTGGCTGTGATAATTCCGGTTGAAAGGGTGGCATTACCACCTGAGGGAATGGTTGAGGATTACGTCTCAGAACCTGATGAAGACAGGGTAGAGCACCTATGTAAAAATAAAGAGTATTCGTCTGATGGGGATGCTATAGTGGCAAAAAATTTAATTAAGGGTGGACGAACTCTCAAAAGTTCATCTCGGGTTCCTAGCAAGCTCGTTCGGATGAATTTATGATTTGTAAACCTCGTTTTTGGAATATCAGTGGTATTCGATCATCACGGAGACGTCTATGTAAGTTGGTAAGGAAGCTCCAAGTTAATTTCATTATGTTAACTGACCCTTTTGTTGATGAAAGTCAATTTGATGTTTTGAAAAATTGGTTGAAGTTCAATTATGGTTTTTCTAATCAAAGTGTTGGTAGGAAATTATGGTTGTTATGGAAAGATGGTTTAGATGTTTCAGTGAGTCAATTTAGTGATCAACATGTGTCTCTTTTGCTTATGGATACCTCTCAATCTATTGTGGTTTATGTGGTCTATACAAAATGTAACCATATGGAGAGGCGTGATCTCTAGAGATTGTTACAGTTAGATGTCGTGCAAGATATTCCTTGGCTCTGTCTTGGTGATTTTAATATTATTCGTGAGGATGATGAATGTAGGGGTGGTAGGCCCCGATCAAGAATGGCAATGGATGAATTTAATGATTTTATTGAGGCTTGTGGGTTCACTGAAATGAAGTCAATGGGAGCCAAGTTTTCTTGGTGTAATGGGCAACGAGGTTTGGCTAGAAGCTGGTCGAAGTTAGACCAATGTCTTCTAAATCCTTTGGCTGTGGATATACTGCCGGATGCTTTGTGTAATTATTTGCCTCGCTTGACTTCGGATCATGCTCCAATGTCCTTTGTTTTAAAGTCTCAGGCATGTAGATATGGCCCATCGTCGTTTAAGTTCCAACAAATATGGGTGTCTCATGAGAAGTTTAGAAAGGTTGTGCAAGGCTCTTGTTAGGCTCCAATTGCTGATGTGGGGTTGTCCCGTCTAGCTGCTAAATTAAAAATGTTGAAAATGGTTTTGAAATATTGGAATCGTAGAGTTTTTGGGCATACAGAGAAAAATACTTGTGAGATGGAGAAGTAGATAGAAAGAATTGAGGGTCAATTGCAAGCTAGCTTTTCTGAAGAGGTTGAGATAGAATTATTAAATGCCAAGGAAGAGCTTGCGGTGTGGCTTCTCAGAGAGGAGACTCAGTTATCTCAACAGGCAAAAATTGGGTGGATGGAGAAGGGCGAGGCCTTTGCTCAGTTTTTTAAAACCTTTGCTTCTGTGAATAAGACAATTGTGCACGAAATGCTACTCTGTGATGGTTCTTGTTTATCTTCCCTGGAGGCTATCCATGTTGGGGCTGTGGATTTCTTAAGTGATTTTATGAAGGCAAGACCAAGGAGCCCCCCCTGGGATTTATCATTGTTTGTGTAGAATGTCGTTACAAAAGAGGAAAACAATATTCTTCTTCAGCTCCCTTCAATCCAAGAGGTGAAAGAGGCTATGTTTTCTATTCCGATTGATAGTAGTCCAGGTTCAAATGGATTTGGGTCTGGGTTCTATTGCTATTGTTGGGATATTGTGAAGGCTGATGTGGTAGCAGCAATTTTGGAGTTTTTTAGTGAAGCCCCTCTACCCAGATTCTATTTGGCTTCATATATTGTGCTACTTCCAAAAGTGTCAAACCCAACTGGGTTTGACAAATTTAGACCCATCAGTCTATGTTCCGTGATTTACAAGGTATTCTCCAAAATTCTAGTTCGTAGATTGTCACATATTTTAAATAACCTTATTTCTCCGGAGCAAGGGGCTTTCTTACCTGGAAGAAGCATTTTAGAGAATGTTACGTTGGCTCAATAGATGATTCATTTATTGAATAAGCGGGTTCGTGGTGGCAATGTTGTAATTAAAGTGGATATGGCTAAGGCGTATGACAGTGTTGACTAGGATTTCTTATTACATGTCATGTCCTCTTTTGGTTTTGGCTCTCAGTTTTGTGAGTTGATCAAACAATGTATTTCCACTTCATGGTTTTCTGTGGTTATGAATGGCACAATGAAATGTTTCTTCCCCAGTGAGCGTGGCTTGAGGCAGGGGAATCCTTTATCTCCTTATTTGTTCTTCTGGAAGAATTGTTATCCAGATTGTTAAAGCATAAATTTGGCAATGGGGTGATTACTCCATTTTCTCACCCTCGGGGTGCTTCTCTTATATCTCATTTATTGTATGCTGATGACATTGTTGTGTTTGCTAATGGTGGGAGTTCCTCGTTTTGTGCTATCAGGGATGTCTTTGCTCAGTATGAAGATTGGTCTGGTCAGGTTGTGAGTAAAGATAAGTCTTCTATTTTTTTCCCTAAGCATTTTATGAGTGCTCAAAATATGTGTGCCTTGATAATTACATCTTTCTCAGATGGCTCCTTTCCAGTGAAATATTTAGGCGCGCCTTTGATTTCAGGAAGGCTGAAAGTGGCTCATTTTGATGGGCTAATGCACCGAATTCGTGGCCAACTTGAAGGATGGCAAACGAAGTTCCTATCATCTGGTGCTCGCATTTTGTTGTTGAGGCATATTGTGGCAAGTATTCCGATCCATCTCTTTTCTGTGTTGTATGCTCCTAAGGCTGTGGTGGTAAGTCTTAATCGGCTCATGAGTAATTTTTTCTGGGGCTCCTACAATGGTAAACCAAAAAATTAAAAAAAAAAAGTGGGTTTCTTGGGCTAAAGTGTGTACTCCGATTCTTGAAGGGAGCATGGGTTTACGGAAATTTGAAGATGTGCATGTGTCGCTCTTTATGAAGTTTGCATGGAATCTTCTAACTCAAAACTCTGTTTGGGTTCATTTCTTTAAGGCAAAATATGTCAAGGAGAGGCATGTCTCTTTGATTGAGGCTAGTAAGGGTTCTTTATTCTGGAAGTGAATAGTAGATGTGCTACCTAAGGTGTTGTGTAATTCCATGTGGAAGGTAAGGGATGGTCGAGTCTCCTTCTGGAGGGACAACTGGTTGTCATCTGGTGCTATTATAGACTCTTGTGAGATCTCGGAACTTCCTCTTCTCACAATAAGGGAGTGTCGAATTCATAATGAGTGGGATGTGGAACTTCTAGGAAGACTGGTGGGGGAATCCAAACTTGAGGAAATTTTGACATGTTTAGGTGAGCATAAAGACGGGGCAGATATCCTGATTTGGAAATCGAGTTTGAATAGTAATTTTTCCTCAAAATCGGCTTGGGAATGTATTCGTGCTAGGGCTTCACAATCTGAATGGGCTTGTTGGATTTAGCACTCAGCACTTCCAAAGAAGTATTCGGTTTCATTGTGGAAGGCTTTGAATTTTTGCCTAAGTGTGGATGCGCGTATTAAAGAGTTGGGCATTCCCGTGATTTCTAAATGTGAATGCTCTGTACTGGATTGTCTGGAAGATCAAGATCACGTCCTGGCCACAGGTTCTCTAGCAGCAGAAATTTGGCTCAGGGCATCTTTGAGTTTGGAGATACCTTATGACCCATCCAGGCTTTGGAAGAATACTATGGAGATTTGGTTTCGACGGGCCTCACATTCTTCTCAAAAAGGTATGTTGCTTGGTTTGATTCCAATTGTTTTAATATGGTCTTTTTGGGTGTGGCGGTGTAAGGCTCGTATGGAAGCGAAAAACGTTTCTGTGCAATCGTTGTGGTGTGCAATTAAAGTTGCAATTGCATGGATAGGTTTACGTCTGAGGGTGAGTAAAAAATTGGAAAATGGTGACACACAAATATTGGAGGCCTTCTCAATTCTAGTTAAAGCTCCTTTCCGTAAGCCAGTTTGTTTGATAAAGTGGTGTAAACCGAATAAGGGGTGGTTTAAGTTGAATGTTGATGGGAGTTCGTTGGGCAATCCAGGCTGCATGGGAGCGGGTGGCCTTATTCGGGATGATTGGGGCTTTTTGAGGTTGGCTTTTGCTAAGGAGTTGGTTCATGGCTCTAATAATGAAGCGGAATTATTAGCTTTTTATTATGGGCTAAAACACTGCAAGGAATTGGGTTTGCATAGAATTGAGATTGAGCTTGATTCCTTACTTATAGTTAATTGGTTGGAAAAAGGTAGCTGTGGCATTTGGTATCTTGAAGACTATTAGGATGAAATCCATGAGATCTTGTCTACTTTACAAGTCAAGATTAGTCATGTTTATAAAGAAGGAAATTCAGGAACTGATTTTCTTGCTTGTCTGGCCTCAAATCATCAGTCTGGTACGTGGCTTAATTTTGATAATATTCCGTGGAAGCTCAAAGGTATTTTAAAGGTGATTAAATTAGGTCTTCCTTCTTTGAGGTCCTAAGTTTTTGGTGGTTGGCTGTTGGCGTCAAGTGGGTTCTGGTTGTTTGTTTTCATAATAAGGTTGTGTTAGGAGTTTGAGGTATTTTTTTAGTTACACTTGGGTTAAGGTGTTTTTTGTTTATTTCTTTTACATTCAAGTGTTTTATTGTTACATGGTATTCCTCTACCACAAGTGAGAGTTTATTAATAAATTTAGGGTAGGTGTCACTCTTAGACTTGTGACCCTGACTTTTCTTTAAAAAATATATATATATATACATACAATAATCTCTCTCTTTCCATTAACTTAAATATATAATATTTTGATAAATGATAATATTTTTATAAAATATCAAAGAATGTATAGATGATCCTAAGTTCCAATCTTGATTCTATAACGTGATCAACTTTAATTTAGAGCACTATTGATCAATCATACGACAACATTTTAGAATTATGAAAAAAAATTTCCTATGAGTTTTTATATTCAACTTTTTTTTCAAAGTGCAATTGTGGGATTTGCAAACTTTATCTCTATATATAAATCATGGAAAACACTACTTTCAAACTACCCACCGAAATTTTGTACCGAATTGCTTTTTATTTTTATTTTTAAAATTTTTTTACTTAATAGTTAAGAAAATATTTCTTTTAATGAGTTTTGTGATTTTTTTAAATGTTTAACGGGTTTGAAAAATATTTGAAAAAAATTAATCTCAGTAAATTTCTTCTATGGCGAGCTCTAGCATGGCCAATAAATCATTTTCCAAACTTACTCCACTTTGCTAGTGTGTGTGTGTGTGTAAAATATGGTAATTAGCATATACATACACCTATTTATACAGACATACATACATACATATTAGCTAATTAATAATATAAGCATATCATTTTTATAATTAAATATATAAAATGTAACCTAATTACTTATATTGCCTAGTAACTTATGCCTATATATTGAATATTTTATCATTTATACAATAGCTAATTGATAAGATTTAATAATTTCATATACTAGTATGTGAGAACCATATATGAAATAGGTATATGCTATCATATTATATGTATATATTAATAATTTATGTAGGCATATAATTTATTATTATTATGGATAAATATATATCAACTAGTTACATATTAATTACTTATAAATTTTTAAAATCTCATCATTCAATAAAGGTTCTACTTATTAGTTATAAAAATTCAAAATTAGATTTTTATTTTTTATTTATCTAATTTATTAATTATTACATCTTATTCAAAAAATAAATAACTCGAGGCGAGCTTGAGCTCAAGTTGGTAAGCTTACCAAGCCAAGTTAATTTGAACAAAGGATTAAATAAAAATCTTGAATTCGAGCTCGCCAAGCCAAAGACTAGCTTGGGTCGATTATAGCCCTAATTGCTTGCTATCTATATGTATATAAATTATCATATGAAAAATTATTTGTATAGATCTATATTGAACCATCTATATGGGTTCATTTTGTATTTTATGATTTTGGTGATGATAATCCAAATATATATATATATATATACTCTGTCATCCAAATATCTTCTACATTCCCCTCACACCATTCCGTGTATGTTTTTTTATTTCTTCAGAAAAATTAAGATGCCAGTTGATATGATTTTTAGTGCGCCTGTTACAGATCCTCTATCATGCGGTTGGAAAACGAGACATTCTTTGTTATTGCTCCTTTGTCTTGCAGGTTGTCCTCCGATACCTAAGTTAGATTTGTGGTAATGCACAAGTGAAAAAGCCCAAGGAACATGAAGAGAAAAAATAGAGTGTCCTATTTACCTTTCTCCCTTTCTATATTTTATGGAAAGTGCAACATTGCACCTCTTAAGACTGCCGTGATCTGACATGCATGGTAATGTTCCTTGACTCTCCATATCGAGACATTTAATTCAATAAATTAATCCATCTAGGCTTAATTTGACCGTCCACAATGTTTATATTTGGGCGTCCATTTTGGTTGGATTGATCGTCACGAGACCTTACATTGTGGATGTTAGCTAGGTAGATGTGCCTTTGGAGTTTATCTCAGGGAGCCGGTTCTAACTGTTGAACCTAAGTTTTCAAGTTTTGTGTAATTATATATTTACACATAGATTTTGATGATAACAAATGAATTCAAAGAATAAAAGAGTCTCAAGCTCAAGTTATCTACACAATGGAGTCAAGCACATCAAGAAACCAAGCATGAGCAAGAAGAGAACAAGCTCACATTAAAGTCATAGAATAATGTTGTAAATCTCTTAAAATTTGAAATTAGGATTAAGGCTCAAAATTAATATTTTAACATAAAGCATTAAAATACATTTTCCACATGTGCATGAATATTTTTGAAAATTAAATTTGAATATTTTGAAAGATAATTGATTGTCATCTTTCACATGTGCATGCCATGATTAAAGGTTTGAACTTTGAAAATATTAAAGATGATTGATTGTCATCTTTCACATGTGCATGTTTTATTTGAATAATTTCAAAAGTGATTGATGCTTTTCTTGACTTATGCAAAAGGAAGATGTCTTTGTTTGAAAATTTTGAAAAGTAAAGTGTGCTCCTTTTGTCATATGCAAAAAGTAAAAGATTAGGTTTGAAATTTTTGAAAAGCAAAGTGTGCTCCTTTTGTCATATGCAAAAAGTAAAAAGATTAGGTTTGAAATTTTTGAAAAATGAATGATGATGTTTTTGACATGTGAATCTTTTTAAATTTGAATATGAAGTCTCATATGCCTATAAATAGATCATTTGAGAGCTTCACATTCACAACACCAAGAGCATACAACTCTCATTCAAAGCTTTCATTCTCTCTTCTCTAAGCATTGAGCCTTAACCCTTGTTCATTTTGAGAGATATAGTTTGTGCTTGTATTGTTCTTATTTCACTCATTGAGGAGTGTTTTCTGATATCCTACCCACTATCAATTCTTGTATCAGTAAAAGGGTGTGTACAACCCTTGTGCGTGTAGAAAGTGTTCTACACAGGGAATCGTTGAATCACCACGTGTAAGGTGATTGCAAGTGTAGAGGGTGTTCTACACGGATCCTTTGTAGCGGTGTTGTTCAAAGTGTAATAGGTTTCTATCTCCACCTGAAGGAGATTGAATAGTGAATTCGGGGATCCTCAAGGGGTAGCTTGAGGCGAGGACGTAGGCAGTGGGGCCGAACCTCGTTAACATACTGAGTTTGCTTCTCTCTTACCCTTACTCTTTATATTTATTGCTATTTCATATTTTGTTTATATTTTATATTGTATATTTGATTTATAATTGTTATTTTTTTAAATACAACTCAATTCACCCCCCCTCTTGTGTTAGTCATCTGGGCAACA
>QGSO01001135.1:0-12793 GCA_011037825.1 Carya cathayensis
TGAATCAACAAATGCATGTAGGGAGCTATGCAAATGGTGGAGGTGTGGTTCATCTAAACATTCATCTATGACAAGCAACAGGTGCAGAGATTCTTAAATTGGAGATTAGAATAAAACGGAAAAAACAAAGTTCTCTCTATGCAAAATTGGAAAAACAAAATTACCTGAAGGATCAGGAATCAAGAATCGATCTCTACAAACAATTCAATCCCAAACTAACTCCACTTATGAAATAACAAGAAGTGCCATGAAATAACAAATTCAGTGTATATTACCTACATAATCTCAACTAAAAAGAGAAAACAAACCTATGATATTAAACTACAAAATGGATCTTATTCTAGGCCTCCCATTTTGCTTGAAGAATTCAAAAAATAAAGGTCTTTGATCAACGAAAACCTCAAAGAAAGATAAAACCCCAAAGATGATAAGACAAGGACTAATTTTATTAAATTTTTATTAATATCCACTAAAAAAAATGTCCAGGCAGCGTCAAGAACACGAGCAAGTGCACAACAATCTCACCTCCCCAAATAAAATTTAGGCCCAAACACTGTTGGGTTATGATGAAATTCCTAGATCCTTTAGCTTTTTCCATTTCAAATAGCCCTATATCCTCTTTTTTTTTTTAGACATAGCTTAATCCAAATCTGTAGTTTTTTTGGTCAGTTAGATTTATCTGTGGAAAGGGATTTCGTTGAAAGCTTCAATTGTGAATAGGTAGTGGGCCAAATACCCAACATACTCAGGGAGAAAAATGCATAGCAATCACAACCAGCCATCAAATATGCAGTAATCACAACCAAATCAGGAATAAATGGACATATACTGAATGAATCGGAACCAAGCTTGACCAAAACAAGGGGGGAGAACAACGACTTGGGGCTTACCTGGAGGCGTGAGAAGGGTGTCTTAGGCAGTGTGTATGGCAGCAATGAAGGTTCTAACTAGTAAACGTTAACCATTTTTGGTCAAAATCATAGAGAGAGAGAGAAGGGGGGGGGGGGGGNGGGGGGGGGGAGAGAGTCGGGGAGGGGCGGAGAATAGATGGCGTAAGAGAGAGTCACCTGAGATGGTGGTGCCGAACGGTGTTAATGGACGGAGCTGCTAGAGAGAGGATGGAGCGGGAGAGAGTGCGAGCGGACGAAATTTTGTTTTTGAATTTCAAATATCTTGATGGATTTTGTTGCTGAGAAGTGATTTTAAAAGCTTTAAAAGGAAAACAAAAATAAGCTGCCACGTCATCCGATTGTAAACGAATTGTAAACGGGAGTGAACGGTATCATTACCCGGAATTTTCTCTCCTGCTCCCCTAGTGGCCTAGTTTCCACCAAAAAATTTAATTGTTAGTACAAATACCTATATACCAATTTAATATAATTGATGAAAAAGTAAATTTTATTAAAAATATAATCAATTTAAATTTTGAATATAAATAAATTAATATTAATATACAAATTGATATGTGACTTTGTCACATCAGTGAAGCCTAGCGACTTTACCAGCCCTCCACACTGCACTACAATGGAAGGTACTTTTCCCAACGATTATAAATCACTCGAAAAAGTCAAAAAATTCCCACCAAATATCAATCTTAGCGATTTCAAACTTGTTGCAGCTTTGCCAGTACTACTCCTCTACTTCTGATATACTGCGGTATAAGTTAAAAATCGCCGCTAAAAGCAAAGGATTTTCCGGCGATTTTATCATCGCCACTATCAAGATAAAAAACTGAAAACACATTTCCTAGCAATTAGAAAATCGCTGGGAAAGGTTTTGCTAGCGATTTTTTAATCACTGTGATTGAGTTTTTTGTTAGTGAACTCAATAGCAGCACTTATTTAATTGCTGGCAAAACCATTCCTAGCGATTTCCTAATCGCTGGAAAATGTGTTTTCAGTTTTTTATCTCAATCACAGCAAATAGGAAATCGCTGGCAAAACCTTTACTAGTGATTTCCTAATCACGAGGAAAGGTGTTTTCGATTTTTTATCTCAATCGCAAAGATTAGGAAATCGTTTGTAAAGGTTTTTCCAGCGATTTTTTAATCACTGAGAAAGGTGTTTTCGGTTTTTAAACTCAATCGCAGTGATGAAAAAATTGCTGGGAAAGGTTTTGCAGCGATTTCCTAATCGTTGGGAAAAGTGTTTTTGGTTTTTGAACTCAATAGCGGCGATTAAAAAATCGTTGGTAAAGGTGTTGCCAGTGACTTCATAATCACCAGTATTGAATTTTTTGGTTTTTAAACTTATAGGCGGCGATTGAAAATTCGCTGGAAAACCTGAAATCGAGTTTTAATAACCTAGTATTCTTATTGTGTCTCATTTTTTTATTGTTCCCAAAGCCTAAAAATTAACGATTTTTCCTCCATTCATTCAAATCTACCTGATTGACATGATCAACTAATTATCCATGCATCAACAAATATACCTGAGACCATTCAATCTAATTCAATAATTTCTTCAAGCGTCAATTCAATCAAGCTCATGTATATTTTTACATTGGGTGATGAATTATACTGATCATATCAAGTACAAGTTGAGCTACTAATTATATAATATACAAACATCATTATTATAATAGATTTGAGGACTCTACTGTCACTAAAATAATTGCTATCAAGTTCCACACCTCATCACCTTTGATCGAGAAAGGTGACGAACATGAATATAGAAAACTCACGTTACTGCTGCTCAGTCCAAGCTTGAATGGCCATATCACCCCACTGATCATAAACTCTCCTCTTTTGCATGAGGTCAGAACATCCGTGCTATTCAATGCCTAATGTAAGAGTGAAATGGCTGACCATTACTAAAGCAGGTGAGTTACTTTACAAAGACATGAAGGTTCATTTTTTTGAAAGACAAACAAAAAACTGGACATTGAAGCTAGCATTGAACAAGAACAGTTCAATTTGAGATTTTTAACAAATATCTCTACTATATGACAATACAATATAGAAGAAAATCAATAAATCTATGTTCATTTAGCCTTTATTTTCTTTTTCCTCCAATTCTCACTCTACATTTTATTTGTATTCCTTATTTTTCTTAGTCTGTCCTCTATCCTTGATACTACACTCGTCACTTTCTCATTTTTTAAGTAAATCTCTATAGATTTTCCCATTCTTACTTCTCCAATTGTTTAACATTAAATCTATGTTGAATCAATATAATAAAACTTTTATACTGTAAATTTTCTTAATAATTTGGCTCCATCTACAACTCGAGAATGTGGAGGCATGGAAGTACATTAATTGTAATTGTGCTTATTTATTATTTTCTTTTTTGGTTTAAAATGTAATACCTTTATATAATTCAATTATGTTTTAGAGAGAACTCACCCTTGATTGAAGTGAAGATGAAGTCAAAGAGAGCATTAAAACAAAGTTACAAAGAAGTTACAATGGCTATCACAATGCTCTCCACAAGACAAACCCAGATTTACTCAACAAAAGAAGAAGCGATTACTCATGTCCTCCTAGATGATTTGAATCATACTGATTAGGAGATATTGTTTCATCAATGGACAGACCCAAAATGCAAAGTATCACACATTTTAGAACTATTAAGTAATAGTCCAGTTTGTCGCGCACACACACACACATATATATATATATATTCATAAACTATTGTGTTAGGCACTACTATTAAACATTCCAGCAAATCTTCACAAATAAGAACATACCAGAGAAATTAATGGGCCCTCCTCTTCATCAGTTGTAACATGAGTCATCAAGGCCAAGTTTTTTACCATCCCACAAGCTTCACCTTCGGGAGTATCACATGGGCAAAGCATGCCCACTGTAACAAAGTGAAACAGCACAAAGACATATTAATACATAAATATGCAGTTACAGAAATCTAACAATTTATGATGCAAAACCTTTGCTACCACACGATGGTAGCAAAGTGAGCTTTGAAGATGCAAGCAGAAAAACATGGCTTAAGGTCAGCACTCACTTTTGGCCTCTTTAATTAGGATGGCTCTACATGAGCCACCAGCTAGTGTATTTTGTATGTTTTTTTTTTTTAAAACACATTCATTTTTTTAATACTTTTAAATATCTTTTTAAAAAATAAAAAATTCACAACATTATTAAAAAACACTTTCTTAATTACTAAGTAAAAGTAAAAAATCCCAGCACGTAGAGCCCCAACAGAAGAGTAGCATTTTCCCTTTAATTATATTTATCTTATTGGGAATACTGCATGCATGCATCATGCTCTTTTTTCTCACGCAGTAATGCATGCATGTTACAAAATATATATTCTAGATACTTCAAGAAAGAGAGGCCGGAGAGTAGCACAAGTAAGACATGCACGTTCAAGGTACCACATTCATCATGCTATAATGACATGCACTAGTAAGTCTAAGACATGCATGCACATGTTGGTAAAACACATCTAGTTTGCAAAAAAGAATTAACCCTTCCTTAAAGCGCGGCTCAATAAATTTGTTCTCACCTCATTGATTTGCATTGGATGTAGACATTGTATTTGACGCCTCTATAGAATTTTCACCCTCTTGAACAAGTTCTCTATAATACAGAAAAAACAAAAGAAATTTCTTAAATGTAATGGAATATAGATCATAAAAGTTCTAAAATGAAGTAAATAAGAAACATACCCATATCCAACTGCCTCTCAAAATCCTCAACCTCAGCCATTAAAGTCTTAAGGTTGATTAGAGTAAAAGAAGAACGAAGTCAATTTTGTGCACAAATGAGACCCTCAACCTGTCAACTGGATTCAATACCTTTTTATTGAGGATTCCTTTCATTATATAGGCACATGTGTGCAAGATACAAGGCTAGAATCAAGCCTAAGTATGGAACATCTGCTATCTAAATAAGGAAGTATATATATGCAACTCATGAAAGCTAAATATGGAAAGAAGAAAACGTATCATGCTGTCATCCCCCCTTAAATTGATGCTAGTCGGTCAAAAAACATAAATTTGCCCACAAGAAACTGATGACATTGTTGTGTTATAGCCTTAGTAAACACATCAGTGATCTGGAGGTTAGTAGAAACATGAGGAAGAGAAATGATACGAGTGTCCAATACTTTCCGAATGGAATGATGGTCCACCTTAATGTGTTTCATACGTTTATGAAAAATGGAATTTGCAGCAATTTGAATGGCACTAGTGTTGTCAGCATGTAGAGGAGTAGGATCGGACTGAACGCAACCAATCTCAGAGAGGAGACCATGAAGCTAGAGAATCTCAAAAAAAGATGCGTACATCACACGGTATTTGGATTCTATGGAAGATTTGGAAACACCATCCTATTTCTTACTCTTCCAAGATATCAAAGAGTCACCAAGAAACATGCACTAGCCCATAATAGATCGTCGCATATCAGGGCATCCTACCCAATTAGCATCACTGTAAGCCACAAGACGAAGAGAAGTCCCAATAGGAAAGAATAGGCCACGGTTAGGAAAGCCGTGAAGATATCGATTAATATGACGAACGATAGCTAATGACAGAGAGCCTGCATGAACGGACTAACTTGCTGGACATCAAATGAAATATCAGGTCGAGTAATAGTCAAATAGTTCAGGCTCCCCAGTAACTATTGATACAAAGTAGGGTTGGAGAGGAGATCACCCTCGTCCTGACGATATTTCATGTTTACTTCCAGAGGAGTATCCACAGAAGAAGTATCCTAAAGACCAGCCAAAGTAATGAAATCCTAAGTATATTTATGCTTATTCAAAAAAATCAGATGGATCAGCATGAATTTCCAACCCTAAGAAGTATGTAAGAGGACCAAGATCCTTGATATGAAATAAGGCTTAAAGATGCTACTGCAGTCGGGTGATCAAGACGGAGTCCGTCCCAGTAATAACAATATTATCAACATAAACTAGAAGAAGAACAATGCCAATAGATGTCTTGTAGAAAAATAAAGAAGAGTCATATTGACTCTACTTAAAAGAAAACTGAAGCAAAGTGGATTGGAATTATCAAACCATGCTCGGGGAGCTTGTTTCAGCCCATATAACGAGCATTTCAAGTTATAGACATCCGAGGAAGAAGAGGTGGACAAACCAGGTGGAATGGTCATGTATATCTTTTCTTTAAGATCAGCATGAAGAAAGGCATTTTAATTTGACATCCATTTGATGAAGAGGCCAACCTTGGGATGCAACAACAGAAAGGACAGTCTGCACTGTGGTCATCTTGGCAATCAGAGCAAAAGTCTCCTCATAGTCCACCCCATACTATTGCCTATAGCCAAGTGCAACCAACCATGCCTTATGCCTATCCAGAGTCCCATTAGAATGCAGGTTGATAGAACAAATCCATTTGCCACCAATAGCTTTCACTTGAGCAGGACAAGGGACAACATCCCATGTATGATAATCATGAAGAGCCCAAAGTTCATCGGCCATTGTCGTACGTCAACAGTCATGTTTTAGCCACCTCAAAATAAACTGATGGAATGGGAATGGAAGAAAAAGTAACATGAAGAGAGGAATGGGAGAAACCATACTGATCCGACGAACGAGACACTCTGGTCGAACGTTGAGCAACTATGGTAGTGTCCAGATCACCTGTAAAAGATTTAGTCTAAGCAAGCTCAGATGGTGGATCAAGCTCAAGAAGGGGCAAAGTAGAGTATCGTCTTTCGTAGACAAGTCCAGATTTGAATCGATTAGGAGAAGGAGCCAAGTCATCAAAATGAGGCAAAACATGCATCTTACGCAAAAACTCAACATGAGAAGAAAAGAACGATTGGTTTTCAAAGAAAACAACATAACAAGAAATGCAAAATCTATTAGAGCATGGATCATAGCAAACATAACCTTTGCATGAAGTACTATAACCCATAAAAGTGCATTTAACAGATTGAGCAGATAGTTTATGACGTTCATGGGAAGGCAAATGAACAAAACAAACACACCCAAAAGTATGCATGTAAAGGTAGCGAGGATACTGATGATAAAGCCAAAAGTAAGGAGTTTCAAAATTCAAGACACTGGATGGCAATCTAATAATTAAATAAACATCCATAGATAAGGCTTTAACCCAGAATTTAGCGGGAACTGATGATTGAAGCAAGTAGATAAGGCTTTAACCCAGAATTTAGGGGGAACTGATGATTGAAGCAAAAAAGTACGAACAACATCCAACAAATGTCTATTTTTACTTTTAGTGACACCATTTTGTTGAGGTGCATAAGGACATGAACGGTGAGAAACAATGCTTTTTTGTTGGAGAAAATAATGAAACTTACGAGGCATATATTCACCACCTAAATCTGACCTTAGAATTTTAATGCTAGGAGAAAATTGAGTCTCAACATAAGCAATGAATTGTTGGAAAGCAGAGACGACCTCAGATTTAGAATGAAGAAAATAAATCCCGGCATACTTTGAATAATCATCAATGAAAGTAACAAAATATTTATAATTTGCATGTGAGATAACATGAGAAATTCCCCACACATCACTATGAATCAAATCGAAACAACGTTCAACATGACTACCATGAGAAGGAAAAGAAAGAGACTTACTTTTACCTAATTTTCATGTGGAACAATCTAAAGACAGATGAGAAGAAAATTGATCTTTATTGCCCAACAAACCAGAATTTATTACATGAGATAAAACAACGAAATTAGGATGACCCAACCGTTTGTGGCACACTTCACACTTATTGTTCACAATGTTACAAGCAAACGAAATAACAGCAGGAATGGAAAAAATGCAGGGGAAATAAATGTCCAACTTTAGGCCCCTTCGCGAGTATCTTGCCTAACACCTGATCTTGCACAAGACAACCATCACAAGAAAAACGATCATCATAGTTATTATCAACCAATTGACCTACTGATATGAGACTAGTAGAAAGCTAAGAAGATACAAAAACATCACGAACAGTGGAATCAACATCCCAATAGCATGAATAGGTAACTGACTACTGTTAGCAATCTAAATGTGTGATGATCCATTATAAGCCTAAACATTGTTAAGTGTATCAGAAGAACTAGTCATGTGATTAGATGCACTCGAATCAACAAGCCATGAGAAGGACGAAAAGGAACAGTTACCTAGCAGCCCTAAGGCTAAAAATGCTGAAATAATCATTTGCTGGACTATCTCAGTAGTAAGAGCAGAGGAGTCACCAACAGTAGCAGAAGAAGAGAAAACCAGAGTAGCCTAATAAGCATTAGCTTGACGATTTTGGGGATGAATAGGACAATCTTTAATAATATGCCCTGGCTTCTTATAGTAGTTGCTAGATTTCCTTGGACAGTGGGCAGCAATATGTTCGTATTCCTTGTAGCTGAAGCATTGAACTTTCTGCGTGTCTCATCCCTTGCCTTTCCCTTAAGCAGCATTAGCTACAACATTGGGTATCATTTTGTCATGCTAATAAGTGGCATGGGTGGCAAGATGTTGCTTCTCACATAGTAAATCCCCAAAACAAACATCCAAAGATGGCATGGGATCACAATTCATCAAATTGGAGCGAGTGACCTCAAATTCAGGTCGCAACTTCTTTAAAAACTAATCTCGCTTACTTTGCTCATGAACTTCCTACACAACAAAGAAAGAATCTTTCAGTACCTTGGCATAAATCATGTTAGTCAATTCTCCCCAGAGATTTTTAAAGCCAAAAAATAATTTTGAATGGAGAGATCGCCCTGAGTGTAACTGGTAATCTCGTACTCTTATTGAAAACACCGGGTAATATTGTCCTAATTATATAATTTCCTTAAGTATTCTCACATAGATTTAGCAGTCTTATTTGGCCTCAAATTAAGAACAACAAGATGATCAACCGATACTAAAATCTATGTCATCACCCTAGCATCTTTGATCTTAAACTAAGCCAGTTTAGGAAGCTCAGTAGGAGCCGGATCACTCCCATAAATACGAGCCCTATAACTCTTTCCCCATAACAAATAAATGAAATTGAAATTCCTAGGTAGAATAGTTCTTACCCACAAATTTCACAGCAAGAGATTCGGAAGACATGATGCCTGTAAGCAAGAGTGGGAAAAGAAAACAGCAACAAGCCCAACCAAATAAAAGGCCCAAATTAAGCAGCAAAAGAGATAGTCAATAACAAGCCTAAACAGAGTAAGTCCAACTAACAAGCCCACGACAAAAGAAATAGGAGCAAAATCAACCAAATAAGCCAAGTTAGGGTCAGTAAAGACACCAAACAGATTGCCCAAGCAATAATAGGCCCAAGTAACTCCAAAAGAAATAGCCCACAATGAAGAAGCCCAAGAACGCAACAGAAAAGGGCCCAAGTAATGATACTTGCCTAGAAATGAAACAATCGGCAAACCAGAGTGCCAATGTCGAAGACCACAAACCAAGTACCGTTGACAGCCACCACATAAGTGATCAACCACCACATGGTCACCACCAGACACTGCCGACAGGCTCAAAAAAGGTGCATAGCCACCACAAGAAAAGGCAGCAAGAGAGGCAGCCAACAAATAACACTCAAAAGGAGTCGAAAAGGAAAAACCTGAAAGAGGAAAAAATTCATAGAAAGGCTCTTGATACCACGTCAACTGAATTCAATACCTCCTTAGTAAGGATTTCCTTAATTATATAGGCACAAGTGTGCAAGATACAAGACTAGAATCAAGACTAAATTATAGGAATTAAATCTATCTACAAGAAAGGAAACTAGGACTATGTACAAAATCTGTGCAAGTATGGAACATCTGCTATTTAAATAAGGAAGTGTATATATANAATTAAGAACAACAAGATGATCAACCAATACTAAAATCTATGTCATCACCCTAGCATCTTTGATCTTCAACTGAGCCAGTTTAGGAAGCTCAGTAGGAGCCGGATCACTCCCATAAATACGACCCCTATAACTCTTTCCCCATAACAAATAAATGAAATTGAAATTCCTAGGTAGAATAGTTCTTACCCACGAATTTCACAGCAAGAGATTCGAAAGACATGATGCCTGTAAGCAAGAGTGGGAAAAGAAAACAACAACAAGCCCAACCAAATAAAAGGCCCAAATTAAGCAGCAAAAGAGATAGTCAATAACAAGCCTAAACAGAGTAAGTCCAACCAACAAGCCCACGACAAAAGAAATAGGAGCAAAATCAACCAAATAGGCCAAGTTAGGGTTAGTAAAGACACCAAACAGATTGCCCAAGCAATAATAGGCCCAAGTAACTCCAAAAGAAATAGCCCACAATGAAGAAGCCCAAGAACGCAACAGAAAAGGGCCCAAGTAATGATACTTGCCTAGAAATGAAACAATCGGCAAACTAGAGTGCCAATCTTGAAGACCACAAACCAAGTACCGTTGACAGCCACCACATAAGTGATCAACCACCACATGGTCACCACCAGACACTGCCGACAGGCTCAAAAAAGGTGCATGGCCACCACAAGAAAAGGCAGCAAGAGAGGCAGCCAACAAATAACACTCAAAAGGAGTCAAAAAGGAAAAACCCGAACGAGGAAAAAATTCATAGAAAGGCTCTTGATACCACGTCAACTGAATTCAATACCTCCTTAGTAAGGATTTCCTTAATTATATAGGCACAAGTGTGCAAGATACAAGACTAGAATCAAGACTAAATTATAGGAATTAAATCTATCTACAAGAAATGAAACTAGGACTATGTACAAAATTTGTGCAAGTATGGAACATCTGCTATTTAAATAAGGAAGTATATATATATATAGCTAATGAAAGCTAAATAAGGAAAGAAGGAAACGTATCGTACTGTCACAACCAATATCGAAGATAAACTACTTTGGAAAAGATCAAGGACACGACCCGCTGTGCTAAAGCAAGATTCAGAGGCAACTGTAGATACCAGTATTGCAAGAACATCGCGTGCAATTTTTAAAAGTATGCGATATCTAATTGAATTAACCTTCCACCAAATTAGAATGTTAAAATTTGCATTGTCTTTGTCACAACTTTCAGCTAGGCATATATCAATCTTTGACTTACTTTCAAGAGAGTTTTCCGACTACAACCGTTGCTTATATATGGCCATTCTTTGTGCATGGATGTCCATGTGTCCACTTGCATCATCTTCATCTATAGGATTTACATCTTCAAGTGGGAAACTTGTGCGCTACTACTGTTGTTGTAAAGAATTGTTCCCTTTTTCATTTTTAGCGTATACCTCATACATGAGGGTTAAAGTATATTTCACATTCAAACTCAAATTAACAGGTTTTTGTGGGATCATGGGCATACATCTTGTACCAAGGATCAAGAAGAATCCTAACAAACAACAATATATTCATATTATTCATGTTGCCCCAATATTTTTCAAATTTTTTCTTCATATTTGTGGCCATTTATCCCACCGCGGGGCTTCCTTCTTGACACTCCAAATCAATCGCATCGGTCGGGTATTGTAACTAACTTCGAGAAAAGGGAGTTGCAAGTTACATATTGACCCCCCAAAAAGCATAAAGTTGCATAATGAAATAGTTTAAGAAACCTTACAAACAACCTTACCTTCTCCCAATCAAATCATTGGGAGGCCCTAACTTCTTTGACGTTCTCCTATTGACCACATGCTCCACATCATCGTCATCATCGTCTCCAATACTAGTAAGGAACCCCGAATCTTGTTCTTCCAACTGTTCAAAAGCATTTCAAAATTTTGAGGCCTTCTCCAACATTAGATAGGTGGAGTTCCACCTAGTCGGTACATCTAAGCAAATGCTAGTTTTGCATGTAATATCTTCCAACTCTACACATTTCTTAAATGTACTTCACCTTTGAGGTGAGGACTTCACATATTTCAAAACACCTCTCATCTTCGCAATAGACTCATCAAATTCCTTCTATCCCTCACAGATGATTAAGTTTAAGATGTGGGCACAATATCAAACATGCAAGATTTCATGTTCCAAAACAGTGTCCCTCTTATACTTGGTTTTTTTCTTCAAATAAGAAACAGCTCCATTATTAGAACTTGCATTATCAAGTATGATAGGAAGATAATTTCAGTCACCCCCAATCATCCAAACACATCTCTATGGTCCTACTAGGTGTATCACCCTTGTGATTCTCAACCAAACAAAAAGAAAAAATCCTCTTGTGTAGATTCCAATCATCATCAATAAAGTGTGCAGTTAGAGACATCAACTTATTTTTTCCCCCCACTATACACACCGAAGCAATCCTTTGCAACTGTAACGCGGGATGGAATCGTTACCCACTTAGGGCAAACAATAAGTAGAAACTTCTTGAAACCCTCCCTTTAAAAACCTAAAGGGCAACTCATCAAGAATTATCATATTTGCTAATACGCGTATGCAAGCCTCAACACTAAATGGTATGGGCACAAGTTCCCCACTACCACTTCCTACATCCGCCTTGCAACCTAGAGTAGTTTGGGACTTATCCATCTTATTAAAAAGACATTTCTTACGTTGTTTCTCAATGTGATACTTCATGGACTTTGTACCGTTGGTCTTCGTATCACATGCATATGAAGCACCACAATAATTACATGTAGCCTTAGGTTTACTTCGATCACCTTTTGGTATTCTTGTAAAGTAATCCCAAACCATTGGCCTATGTCTACCACTTACCCTGGTTTAGTACTACTACTTACATTGGGTGGGAGTGGAGGAATGCCTTGCCCCTGTGTATGTTGTGTTGACTCTACATCATCTGTAGTAGAGTCTTGTGGAATTGTTTCTGGAATAGGGTCCATCTACAAAAATAATTAATTTTTAAACAAAATGTAGAAATAATCAATCATCAATGTGTGGTGATTGGAGAGCATACTTTTGTCATCTGAAAAAGA
>QGSO01001136.1:0-37244 GCA_011037825.1 Carya cathayensis
TTTGGAATGGGTATATCCTGATCTTCTCATAGAATTCATTTTATTGCAGTACTTGTGCTTTACGATTGCAATGTTTGGTTATTCCGTGAGAGTACTGTTTATTGTTTCAAATGGTTATGGATCAGAGGTTTAGATTCTACACAGAGGTTTCAAATATAACTTTATCCTTGAAAAGGAAGCATAAATCCGTAGTGTATGTTAAACTTCAGATGCGTAAAACCATTCCAGCAAAGTCCTTTCACCCTATTAAACAAATCCAAACTTCAAATGCGTAAAACCATTCCAAACACAAACTATTCAGCCAACCAAAAATAGTTTAAAACCAGATCATTAGCAAATCCAGCCAAAAGTATCAAGTTTAAAACCAAAGAACAATATAATACAGCATAGTGATCAACTGAATGTTCCAATTCTCTGGCTACAAAACCGGGTGTTCTATTTTCCCATAGTGATAAACTGAATGTTCCAAAAGTATTTAACGAGAGTCACGCGCCAATTAATGATCTTGTGACATATGAAAATTCTGCCTTGCTCCGAAATCTTCAGTTTGTGACATGGTCAGTTCTTTGCATATTCCTGCAAACAAAAAAATAAACATTTGTCAGATTAGAAGAACCAACTAAATAGAAAGTCTAACATTTGTCAGATTTGCATGGCCAACTCTGGAGATAATATATTATTCACATTCAAGGTGACTCAGGTTGAGCCACATTGCAGATAAAAATCATGATAGATATGAAACTCCTCTAACTAAGTAATATTCCTGTTAATTTTCAGATGTAAAGACCTTTATTTATCAAAAAAAAAAAAAAGTTTCAGATGTAAAGACCTGAAAACATTTTGATAGAAAACTGTGACTTCTTATTAGCAGAAAACTATGACTCCTTATTCAAACCAGAAGTAATGAGAGAAATATTTTCCAAAAGTTTTTCTGTCATTCCACAAATTTCTGTCAGGTTGAAGTAGGAAAGTTGAACTATACTAAACTTTTCATCATTAAACCAGCAAAGTAGGTTTTGCAAGTTAACAACAGAAGACTTACCTCCAAGGATAACTCTAGAAATATGTCCACAATGGCCAGACAGGTACCTCACAGGATTGCAATCAAAACTGCAATAAGTTTCAACTGAGTTACATGCCAATAGGTCATTAATTACAGATGTATATAATTTTGCAAGCCAAAAATCCTCATCAAATACTTTTTTATGAAAAACCAAAAAGCAAAAGAGCAAAACAGTAATTTGGAGTTTCTTGATAAAGTATAATCACTAATGAATTTTATCATAGTTTCTTGGGCAAACAGGGGCCTTTATCAAAATCAAACTAATATAAGGGGAGGCGCCACTACCAGTCATTTCTCAGCAGAAATCAAACTCAAACAGCATGTCAAACTCAAACAGCCTTTATCAAACTCAAACTAATATATGGGGAGGCACCACATCAAACTCAAACAAAAATCAATCCCATCAGCAGCCAAACAGAAATCCCTCCCACATTTTCTCAGTAGCAAACAGAAATTAAAAGGCAACAAAATAAGAGTAAAAAAGGGTGAGTTTTAACCTCAGAGAGCTAAATGTTAAAGGTTGAAAGTGTACCTCTCGGCAATGGCCACAGATCTATTGGTGTCCACAGATCTCTTGACGATGTCCTCCTTGAGGTTTTTTTTTGTGTTGGGGGGGGGGGGGGGGGGGGGGGGGGGGGGGGGGGGGGGGGGAGGGGGGGGGGGGAGGAGAGAGAGAGGGGGAAGAGATCACAGAAACAAAAATAAATAATCACTTGCATGCAGGTCTAAACTCTATTTTGCTGATCCTTCCATGTGGCAGCTCCCCATTCACGGGTGTAAAAGAAGGCTACACACCCGAGTGGCTGGGAGCTTCACCCTATGGAAAGACGCCACTTTTACAGCTTTTGCTGAGAGCCTGCTTCTTCTCTCTCAGACCTCAACCAAAGTGGGGAAAAGAAAGCCCTATATAGAAGGCAGGGAAAAAAACTTACAGAAGGAAAAGAAAATGGCGCCAGTATTGCAAAGCTCTCAGCAATGGGTTGAAAAATAGTATGAAACCTCTCTACTGTGTTTCATATTTTCTTTATTTTAATGGGTTTTATTGTCTCCATCATTCTAAATTTGGAGTGTTTATGTGTGCATGCGTGTGAAAATTGTTCAGTCGGCCAAAACAAGTGAAAGATGTAGCACACCAGGAGGAGGTGGTTCGGGTCCTCACAAACACTCTCCAGACTAGCAATGTAGCAGGCTCTTACACTCACTCTGCAAAAATTATTCAATTTGAGAAAACACCTTTCTCAATATTCTTTTTGCCTTGTTTTGTAGTGCCCGCATATGCTCTTATATGGCCCGCCCGGCACAGGCAAGACCACCACCGCACTTGCCATCGCTCACCAGCTCTTTGGGTTACAACTGCACCTATTGCTTATAAATCTTTAATTTGTCTTGATTGAAGTATTGGTTTTGCTTTGTTACAATGTGCTCTGAGGGAGCTTAATTGCTTCCAACTGCCTGTATAAGCACCGGTTTTGCTCAAAGTACATCATGGGTCTGTTTCTTTTATGCATTGATGCAAACATATTTATATTATCATTTTTTTCTATGCCCTTCTCAAGCTAAATGAAGAGATACCCACGCAGCTTTGTGGGTGGGAAAAAAATGGGGAACATAAGTCCAGGAACTCAATGGTGGAAAACAATTTGGAATGGGTTGCTTTTCATTTTGAAAAGGACATTATCAAATATAGAACTTCTATTATAATTAAGCAGTTAACCTCTTACCAATAAAAAAATAAAAATAAAAATTAAGCAGTTAACCTCTGTTGTGAACTTGCGTGTTATTTTTTTTTTTTTGTCTCTTTACTCCACCTTGATATGCCTATTCAGATTATTGACCCCACGGTGTAGAAAAAGCACTTTTGGACTACACATAGCATATATAAAACCTGTCTTTGACCTGGACTTGGATATTTTAGTAGGCGTCATCTTGACAACTATAGACCGTCATCCTAGATGGTGGAGTTGATAGACTCAATTTACCAGTCTTCCCTTTGTAATAAAACAGTGATGTTTTGCAGGCCTGAGCTCTACAAGTCTAGGGTGCTGGAGCTGAATGCGAGTGATGACCGTGGCATCAACGTTGTTAGAACAAAGATCAAAGATTTTGCTGCCGTGGCTGTTGGTTCTGGTCAGCGTCAAGGGTGTGTACTCATACCTTGTAACTATTGGTATTCCTATTTTGGTCTACACTTTCTTCTATGCACTTTTAACAATGTTTTTCCCTTTTCTGCATGGTATTTTAGAGGTTATCCATGTCCACCATTCAAGATCATCATTCTAGATGAGGCAGATTCAATGACCGAAGATGCTCAGGCATGTTTGTTACCTGGTTTTTCCTTTGTTCTGTTTAATGAAATATACACTCCACTTATATTTTACTTGACAGAATGCCCTGAGGCGTACTATGGAAACTTACTCCAAAGTTACAAGATTTTTTTTCATCTGTAATTACATCAGCAGGTAAGCCTTACTGCTTCCTAATTTGGTATGAAAATTGATAGGACCCTGATTCACTAATCAATTGCAAAGTATAATTGAAATTTACATGAAGCTCTTTATGATATCCTAGAGTAAACGATCCAGGCAAACTGATTTATAGACTTGAGTATAACTACTCTCCATTCATTAAATAACAATCATGTATAATCACAGTTCTCTTTTGCAACTGCATCATAGAATTTCCTAATCCAGCTGTTACTTGTGAACCAGTTCAGTTCATGTGTAAAGTACTTTCTCAAGGCTTAAGGAGTCATTTTACAAACTCTATTGTCATTAGTCACGCATTTCATTGATTTCGTTCACTCGTGTATGTAAGTTGCTTTCATTTCTTATTAACAATGACTAACAAGATGCTGGGGGTATGGGATTAGATGAGAAATCTGTGAATAGTAGTGAATAGTCGGGAAACTCGAGGTGCACTTGCGAGAAACTCCTTGCTAAGGACCTGTGCACTCCTGGGATTAGTTGGGACACTATTCTTAGACACCTGATGCCAATCAAAAAAAGAAATTTATGAATAGTAGTTAACTAGTTTATGAATAGTAGTGAAATGGTTTGAGTTATGATGTTTTATGGGATTTTAGAAAATGAGAGAAAAATTTGAATAAAATAATATGAAGTTAGAGTATAATTTTTTAATATTATTTTTATTTTGGGATTTGAAAAAGTTAAATTGTTTTTTGTATTTTGTTTGGAAGTTTGGAAAAATTGTAATGATTAGGTAATGATTAGATGAAAAAGTTGAAAATTTGAATTTGAAAAGTGTATGTTTGAATGGTGTTAAGATGTTGAGATATTATAAGATGAGATGAGATACCATCTGCAACATCCAAACAACCCCTAAGTTAACTGGGAGCATGAGGCAAGGATCAGGTCGGGTGCTTAAATAAAGGAAAAATATAGACCCACACATTGTTTTTGATATTATCATCATTTGTGATTTCATCTTTGGCATTTTATGATGTTAATTGTTAATAGTTCTGCTCCTAGGAAAGACCCATAATTTTAGTGCTGAACTCAGCCAAACAGAGTGGAGCTGCAATAGGTCGTAAAACTTACAAAGTTCTAATGTTTTTCATAGTTTCTTTTGTTCAGTTTTCATGGTGAATCTTTACCTTTTCATATCTCACTGATATGCAAATGATTGAATGGAGACCCTTATACTTTATGATGAAGATGATTGTGTTTTCTGTAGGATCATAGAACCACTTGCTTCAAGGTGTGCAAAGTTCAGGTTCAAACCACTTTCGGAAGAAATCATGAGCAGTCGAATATTGCATATTTGCAAAGAAGAACGCCTCAATCTGGATGCCGAGGTGTAGCCATAATGTCTCAGAATTTGTCTTTTGAAATAGTTTTCAGAGTAGATTTCTTCATTGATTTGGTGTTAGGTTTTCTAACTTCATTAATATGATGCATAAGTCTAGGCTCTTTCAACCTTGAGTTCTATTTCACAAGGTGATCTTCGTCGGGCTATTACGTACTTACAGGTGAGAACTGGTTTCTATTTTTCCCATCGTGTGTTCAAGTATGTAATTATTATCACCCATAAAAAAAAAAAAGTATGTGAATATTATGACTTCATCTCTATGCTTATGCAAACGAACATTCTTTCTGAAATCGGATGCCATCTCTGTGTCTAAAATAATCTATTCTTGCCAAACTTGTTTGGTCCATACATGTTGATGCTTGCTCCAATGAAGCACCCCCATCCCGTGAGTGGATAATCCTTCAATGCATTTCTGAAACCTTCAGCTTAAAATATTGGTTTGCCAAAAAAAAATTTCTTGGCATTGCCAGATATACAGGTGCGACAAATAACCTTTGTGTTTTCAATTTAGTTAGTATTTTCTTCAATGCTCAACATACATTCATTTTGGCAATTCCGTGATAAAATTGGAAAAAACTTACTTGATTGATGATGATGGGTTGACTATTAGGAACTTTCAATATAGGTTTTCCATTTCATTGATCTATGGTCATGGTTGTAATTGTACAGACGATTACATAGTAGGTCTTACAGTCAAATTACTGTTATTAATTTGGAGTATCAAAATCTTAAATTCTCAAGTGGCTTTGTTTTCCGTGGATCTTGGGCCTTTAAATAGCAATTAATAAACGGAGTACTAGATATGCTTTTGTGAGAGATCATGGGCTCTTTTGAGTAGAATTTTCAATGAAAAAGGTCAAATAAAAATAGCTCTGACATTGGAGCTTGGAGACATAAATCTTTGTCTTGTGATTAAGGGCTGTTGGATGTCTATACAGTATAATTGTATAATTTCTTGATGTTGAGCGATGTTACTCTTCATCTTAAGCCTTGTCGTTCACAACCACACGTGTTGTGTGTCCCATTTCAAGTGGTTTTTTTCTATCAATTTCTTAAATGACACCCATTTGAAATGTGCCACGCCCCAAGTGTGATTAGGGATGACAGATTAGGATGAAGAAGTGCATTTCTCAATTGTTTATTCTGTAGTGTTTGGGCTTTTAAATTTAGTCCCTCTTCATCCATTTACTTTTTCTGTTCTACTAACTATTCCATGGACACTGAGTTGGATCTTTGTATGTGGATAATGACTTAAGTTTCTAATCTGTCTTGGCATATTTCAGTCAGCTGCGCGATTATTTGGATCATCCATATCTTCGAAGGATCTGATTAGTGTGTCTGGGGTAAGTTATGATGAAGTTCCAAGAGGCTTTGTTTGTCATAACATGGATCAAGACCCATACACAAACGTGCATACACATAGGTGCATGGATGCAACATGTGTATACATCTATGTGTTTGTCTGATTTAATTGTGGCATCTTCAGTCTTTTATTGAATAAAACCACCCTTTATATCCATGTGGTCAAGTATATAAGAAACTTTTCTCAACATCAAAGATTGTTGTGCTTATGCATGCAAGCTTGTGAAGTTGCAATGAATATGCTGAATGTTTGAGACCGGGTGCAAGAAGCTGGAAGTTTCATCCACGAATTGCACACTTGGCGTTTTCTCTGATTCCAGCATTGTGCCATCAGTTCTATGCTTTATTGATGTGATAGTGGAACTTCATATCATCATTCAAACATTTTCTTTATTCGTTTTGCTGGAACTATAACTTAACACTTAACAGCAACAGATGATAAATATAAGCACTCTCCATAAATACAAGTACTTTTTTCTCCAGTTTTAGAAGCCCCTCCATGTGCTAACTCCTAAGCTCTTTATTATTAGGTCATCCCACAAGAGATTGTCAAGGCATTTCTTGTAACTTGTAAAAGCGGTAACTTTGATGTGGCAAACAAGGAAGTCAATGATATAGTTGCAGAGGGATATCCGGTCTCTCAGATGCTTTACCAGGTTTCAAAATTCTACTTTTGTTCGTGGTTCTTTACCATATGCAGTTGGTAGATAAAGATTAAATGATTGAATACTTTTTTTTTTCCAGTTACTTGAGGTGGTGGTTGAGGCAGATGACATATCAGATGAACAGAAGGCCAGAATTTGCAAGAAATTAGCCGAAGCAGATAAGGTTAATCATTTAGATTGAGACCTTTTTTCAAGCATTTAAAATAATTGAGTTTGGTATCATTCTGTTAAAAATGAAATGAATCTTATCATTACTTTGTTAGCTTCCTAGTCAGGATGTTGTACATATCATTTAGAATTCAGATGCTATCTTTTTGAATAGATGAGATTGCTTGAAGGTGAATCATACTGCAGCAACGTAAGATCCTTTAAAGAAGCTTTTAAATCAATGTAGAACTTATGCTCTCTCTCAGGAATGACCTAGGGTTTACCAATTGCCATTCTAAATTGATTGAACCCACTACCTGAAGAAAAATGACCCTAGCCTTAAAATTTTAAAATCTGCTCGTGAATAACGTTGTACAAGTACTGGATGTTTCTGGTATTCCTACTTATCAAGAAGAATTTCTGGTATTCTTGCATGTTTTGGTTTTTTTAAAATTCGAGGGTGCTATTTTCAATTGAATGTTATAATAGACGTTTATTGTTTACTTTCCTGCATGAACTTAGGAATCATTCTTTATCCATGCAATAATGGTATCTACATTGATGGCTATTTTTTAAAGTAGCATTCTACAGTACAGAGACATTGTTTTGCATGGTTCTTACTTCTTTTAATTTTGAATCGGCAGTGTCTCGTTGATGGTGCAGACGAGTACCTGCAGCTGCTGGATGTAGCTAGCAATACAATGCGAGCTCTTTGTAACATGCCGCAAGAATTTTCTTACGAGTGCTAGACAGATTGGAACCCTGGTCTAGATACAGTCTATTGTCATATCATGCGGAGACAAGCAAATTCAGCTTTGGATGGATGTTGAAGTTATAAAGCAGATCAGTCTTTTGGCAGCCAGATGCTGATATCATTTAGCATTCAGACTGCAGATTTTGCTTCAAGAATCTGTTTGGCAAGTGTCTCTTTTTGGCTTCAAGGAGGTTCATTTTTGAGTTAACCCTACTAGCAAGTCTTGCATTAGCAAAGCCTTAAAACTACCCAGTTCTAAAGAAGCCACCCTCCCAAAAAGAATTAATCACAGTTTTTTGTTAGGCGTTAAAACGGCTTAAAATGTTTTTCTTTATTAAAAATAAAAACCGTCTTCGTTTCAGGTTTTCCAATCTCTCTCTCTCTCTCTCTCTCATCAGGTTTGGATGCTAGTTGGGAGTTGGACAGAGTATAGTCTACATACACAACCAAAAAATACATGGCAATTATTTGTTCTCCACATGAACCGAAAAGAAAATGGACAAGTCGAGAATATAGAAGCCTTTACTAGGGGTTTTGACTAAAATAGGTGTCCTATGTGTGATTTTCCATTTAACATTGACAAAACTGCCATCAGAAAATCTGTATTATTTTAGCATAACATGTTCTTTCTAGAGGTAAGGATTATTAAAGATCATTGAGAAATAAAGTAGGGAAGTCAATTGGTTTGAGTTTGTCCGTCTCAAATTCCAAATCCTTCCCGATGGGGTAATTTTGGCCCGGGTAGGAAAGTATCACATGGAATTTGTTTCTTTGTGTGCCACATATATCTGGTCCAAACATTAAACTACACAAAGAAAACAGGAATTTTAATTTCTGCAGTATAAAACAACAAGACAAAAGGAAAATAAAAAATTACAACTTTAATGGTTGCCAATTTGGGAGCAACCAAATGGTTGAAGAGCACTACTGCTGGTACTTTGGATGTGGCAAAACATCAGGCATAGACTCATTACATAAGCAAATAATGAATGATTGCCATTTTATGTGTAAAAGCTTCATATTGTCTCCTACACAGTGCCAGTGATAGCAAAATCACTCATAGGTGAAAAAGTGTTCACTAGACCTTCAGGCAAGACATTTTTAATGAATTTGGTTAGCAGGTAGAGCTGGAGCATTCACAACCTTCCCACCCAATTTCAAAGATTGGTGTACATTGAAAGACGTGGGGATTAATGCGTTTTCTTTTGGTTGCTTAATCCTTTTGCACTGGAACCGGATTACTTCATGCTATTCACGTAACATCCAAATCAAACTGACCCACCAAATTTCTTTTGATCGACAAATCCAGAGAGCAGTGTAACCACCACCACATTCAATATCCTGCTCAAATCTTATGGAGTATTGGAGGACCAATGTTCTGTTCTTGTTGCTGAACTCTGGTATCTTTGCAGATATTGCAAAATGTTTTGCATCAGGATATGTCTGAATACCTTCAAAAGTTTTATGTATCATCAGAAAACTACTTCAATTGCCAATGCCACCAAAGTTTCTCTTTATTAGTGGTAACATATTCCTTAAACAGAAAAAATGCAGTTGATATTTTGGTTTCAACCCTATTTCATCATCAAATTCCAGTGTTGATATTAGGGAAGATTAAAACCACTCCAAAAGATACTCAAAACCATCCAATTTCTTAACTTTTCATATCTCCAATAACCCTTGACAATCCAAATTTTGGTGCTGTCACAAGTAATACTCTCAAACTTCATCAAAAGCAATCTGAAAAAGCTAGACACCCACTTGCTTTTCTATATCATGTATCTGGTTGATGGGTTCACTGAAGTCATCACAAACCCTACTCATTTTCTTTTCTTTTTGGCATTTAACGATTCATAAGTTAATGAGAAACAACACTATCCTAGGCAAAAACACTCTCACATATATATAGGGGTGTAAAAAAAAAAACTGATGAACGAGGTAAACCGATTCGGACCGGACCAAATCGGTAGGACTGGTCTGATCCCGAGTTTGGATCAGTCCAGTTTTGGTTTTATTTTTCTTAAAATCGGTCAAAATCGGTCCGGTTTCAATTTTTTTTTTCAAAAACCGGACCGGACGGGTTTATATGTATTTTAATTTTTTCTATTGTATATAATTTTTATATATAATATATAATTATATATAAAATAGTTTTGTATTATATGATAAATTACTAATTAATATAATATTTAATTTTAAAATCTTATATCATTTTATTTATTGTATTAATAATCATACTAATATTATATAGTGCATATTAATAGTTATACTAATACTATATCACTATATATTATAATATACTATAATATATCATTATAGTCTATTATATAATTATAATATATATTATAATATACTACAATATATTATCACTATAGTATTATATATTATAATATATTATGTTATATATATTATATAATATATAATATAGTACATTAAAATAAAAAAATCGGACCGAACCGGATTGGAAACTGGTAAAACCGGAGTACCGGTTTAGGAGGGTAACCGGTGCGTAATCAGTTTTAAAAAATGTAAAACCGATGCATACCGCTTTGGTCTTAAATTGTGTGCAAAACCGGACCGGTTATACCTCTACTCACATATTCAGTTCTTTACCCTATGCATCTTAAAATCATGTAATTTTAGTGAAAAATTCTAGGCAATTTTAGTTTATATCCATTCCACAATATTGTAGGTTTGGATAGTGAGATGAGAATTTTTAGTTTTAGATGAAAATTTAAAATATTATTTTTTTAATATTATTATTATTTTAAAATTTGAAAAAATTGAATTAGGATTTAAAAAAATTGAATTATTTATTACATTTAATGTAAAAATTTTAAAAAATTATAATGATGAGATGAGAATTTTATGTCTCATTCAACTTGCCAAATCTGTCTTAATATCTTACAAGACAAAGCAAAACCTCAAAAAATTATTTTGAATTTTTGTGTAATGAGATATAAATAAATTTAGTAGCATAAAAGTCAAAGAGAAAAGATATTTGCAACCATGAATTATGCAACTGTCGTATAATCGTTTTGAAAAAAGTGAATAAAATATAAGACTCATATAAAAAAATTAATTTTTTAATAGCGGATTCCACTCTTTTTCAAAATGATTATGCGGTATTATGTATTTTATAATTGTATGTAAAATTACTCTTTTAAGTTTTGATCCTGTCGCCAACACGAAGGGACGTTGAGAACATAGATCAGGAGGATGGTATGTGCCGAATCTCTGATAACTTAAGACCATAAAAGTAGCACCACGAAAAGCCTCAGGAGCCCATCAAGCCCCGGCCACCGGAGAAACCCCCAGTTCTGGCATGGCATCCACCGGAGCGATGGGGAGGGTGAGTTCGTCCAGAGAGCAGAGATCAAGACAGAATTTTACTTTTTTGGATGCCCCTTTCGGCATATCGTACGAGACACTAGTGAAATAGGAACCAACTCGGCGACTCGTAGAAAGTTAGAAACCAATACAAGAAAAACGTGGCTGCTACGTAGCTTTTTTGTAAGTGATAACAACATGGACAAGCTGCAATTGGACCTAACAGGCCCACTAGAATCAACTAAAGTAAAAACTGAAATAAGATAAATGGATAGCCCACCTACATATGCTACCCATGATGACTAGCCTTTTAAATTTTTAATGAATAGCCCAACACATATTAGCCCAAGGACTCCAAACCGCTGACCAACAGATTAAAGGAAAGACACCATTATTCCGCTTCTACTCTCAATTTTAGGTCTTCGCACACGTGGTCTCTTCTGCAGAAGTAAATGCACGTTAGAAAAAAAAATATTTAAAGTTAGAAAGGAATATAATTGGACCGTATGTTGAACTCGACTCGACTCCTCCACATTATTCGACGGAAGGTAGAGGATTGTTGTTCCAAAAGATAACATTGATGGAGGCTGTAATTAGGCTCGATATTAGAAAGACATGCACATATGAAAAAATATTTAAAAAGCTTATAAGTAATCTACTTTGTTACCTCATGCGTATGTATATGAATTTGGATATTCATTTGGATGCATCATAAATGGCGCGAAGTACAAGTTTTCTAAACCATATTATCTCCATAATACACAAATAAAAATACATTAATTAATTGGAAATATCGGGCACAACGACATTTCTAAATGACCAATGTGTATCATACCTAAGTCGGTAGAATTGATGTAGAAGGCTCTGGAGGCATTTTATCTTCCTCTTTGTCTATTACACTATTTCAAATGAGTTTATAGAACTAAGTTATTAAACAAAAATGTATAATCATTTCACACATGAAACAAAAGGGGGAGGAGGGGTGGAGGATTTTTCTCATTGATTGTACATGACACCTTCACAAATCTGATTGACGCACAGTACAATGACTAGCATGAAGGTGAATATCTTATGTGTTGAGTACACTGCACTTAGCACAAAACACAGGTTTTGATGCTTTCAGTAATAGCTGCAAACATGATCTAGATGATAATTTAAACATATGTTTAAAAATTGAACATACATTTAACTCATCAGGTTTTTTCTTTGGTTTCTCTCATATAAGGGGTGTTCTCTGTGAATGATGGTTCAATATATATTTAACTCATCACTTCCACAAAATCTGCCATAAGCAGAATTTACATGTGAGAGCCCAATTAGAGAATCAAATGAAGATGGTAAAAAATAGAAGAAAACATCTAATAACTCTATATGGCACAATTACTGGCCACTGAGTCCTGAACACATGTTGTGGTGTTCTCTCACATAACGGTTGTTGAAGAAAATTAAGTAGATACAATAATTTGAAAATAAATAAATGCGACTTTGAGACATGTAATACACTATATTTAAGATGATAATTGTCTCAACTCGAAAGAGTTTGCTACCGGATTACAAGTAATTCACCTCAAGGATACAACAAAATCATCAACTGCAGATAACAACAACATGTGAAAAGTCACAACTCTTGACTTGTGACTTTTCAACTAGTTGTTATAGTTTAAAAGTTATGTTATTTCATTTAGAGACCAAGGAACATGCTTGGTCAAGTGGTTGGACATCCCTCCCTTCCTTAAAGGAGGTCACTAGTTTGAAATACACTTATTTAACCATTTTAATTGAATTTATTTTGAAGCATTCCACCCATCCAAGTGGGTCTTCACACGGGCCAGTTCAGCCCACGCCAAATATTGTGTCTATTCGGCCCATGCATGGTACCTCTTCAGCCCTAGCATCATGTCTCTTTGGCCCAAATATTGTGTCTCTTCAGGCTTAGCCCACATGCACCATTTGGGCTATTCCACAGTATTGCTAAATTAAAGAATCGAAGTGTAGTCATGGTAATTTGAACTCATATCATTTCCTTTGAAACAACACACTTTTACCATTAAAGCAATGCATTTCTTTGAAAAGATGGTTTACGAAAATAAATAATATATTCAATAAATTCATATATTTAATATCACACTCTATAATAAATATAATGCAGATCCCATGTTTAAAGTGTACCCATCTCTGTTTAGTTGCTTTTAATGAATTGAACTGGGTCGCCTTCAGGATCCATATAAGAGTACTACAATATAGCCTAAAATGCCAGTTGAGGCGGAAAGAAAGCCTAAAATAATTGGGATCACTATTGTACCCACTGGATCTTATTCATGATGTAATAAAAAAGAAAAAAAAAATATATATATATATATATAGTACACTAAAAATGACCCAGGTAATTGATTCATTATAAGAAAAATAACTTCTTGCATCATTTAAATTAGATGCAAAAAATATAAAATGTTTGCGATTGTTTTATTCGCAACTATTTTATATTTTTTCAATTCAATTTAAGCGGTGAAAAAAGCTCTTATAATGAGTTTTCCCAAAACGGTAGGGAGTAGGTGATGTTGGAGGGACAATGGATAGCCGCTTTCATATTCAGCGTTTGTCTCCATATAGGTAGTAGTACATGTCTTTCATTACCAAATATATATGGTATTAATTCCACGCAAGTGGGCGACAGAAACGTCCGACCTTTGGACAGAGCTTTGACTAATAGCCCGCACGCATGTGGACTGAACAAACCTAAACTTGTCCAACTTCGAAGGTCACTTTTTTATCTTTTTAAAGAAAATAAATAAATAAATTCCCGAAAGAGCTTGGAACTTAATTTCTTTTTGTGAACGGAGGCACCTATTCGTTAAAGAACAAATTTTGAATTAGGCCGTTAATAACTTAATACAATATATAAAAGCATTGCACCAGTAATTTATTTATTTGTCAGTACTTATAATACATACGTAGCTGCCAAATTAAGGTTGTTAATACGAAATAATAAGCACAATCTTTCCTCAACCTTTTATCCCTCCCTCATTCTCTCTTTCTTTCCTCTTGATGAGACCAGGCAATTGACTTTTCCCCAAAACGTTAGGGAGTGGGTGATGGTGAAGGGATAATGGATAGCTTTCATATTCAGCTTTTGCTTCAATTATATAAGGCTAATCAGTTTACAATTTGGTTTAGGGTAAGGGCCAACGTAGATGTAACACTCCACAATCAATTAGTTCATCATCGGAGTTCAAATGTCAGAAATATCTAGATTTATATATATGATCCAGCTCTAGACGTACAATTTAATGCTGAGAGTGGTAGCCAGTATCTCAAAAGTATCAACATTTTAATCCACCTCCAGCTTCTAGAATGCAAAGAAAAAAAATTCAATCGTTCTATATATAAAAGCTATGAAAGAAATTACATTACTTTGTATTTGAAGAAAACCCAAACAAAAAGGATCGATAGAGTTGGGCCATATAAAATCATGTATGGTAACGATAAAAACTCAGTCATATACAAACAAACACAAAGCTATAGCTTATTTGCCGCTCGCTTCTTCGAATCCTTGTAGCTTTAAAAAAGGCTTAAAAAGGTAAATGAGTCAGGTAATTGACTTTTCTCCAAAATGTTAGGGAGTGGATGATGGTGGAGGGATAATGGATAGCTTTCATATATATTCAGCGTTTGCTTCCATATGTGTAGTAGTGCGCTTAAAAAAAAGAAAAAGAAAAAGAAAAAACCCACAAAGACTCCTAATTTGTAGTGAAAAAGAATTGAAGGCATAAATTAAGCAGTAACATGGACCTGCTACTTTTTCGATGCCGAGGCCAAGTCCACTTGTGGAATAAATAAAGGACATCACAGCTGCGATAATGGAAAACCACTTGAAATCACCAATGACAGAGAGAATTATCTGAACAAGGCCAAATGCAATGATATATGGGTAGCTGTTGATTTAGCATGGATTCCTGCCTTCGCTGCTGTGGAAGTAGATAGACATTTGGATTGCACTCACGTGTGGGCCGGTATTTCCGGTACCATCATCATGGATAGGTCACATGAATCCATTATTAGTCATAGGTTAGCCTGCTCTGATATCATAAAAGAATAAAGAGAGAGGCAAATATGAGAATGCAGCTTGATAATGCTGCTGTTGTATTGATCAATATATATAGAGTTACATGATAACAAATTACGGTTACATGAAAACAGAAATGATTACAAAATCTTATATATACAATTCAAACACAGATAATAACAAGATGACCAGACTAGGAGGTATTAATGTAACAACTCGCTCTAATTAATCTGACTTATCCTCTTCATCACACGTTTGAATTTGAATGACATTGTTATCCTTAACTTTGGATTGCCCTGTTTGATCAAAAGCAAAAAGACTCGTCATCTCGCATTGAGTTCCAAACAGTGCACCACCATGAGAACAAATCAAAATGAACTTTTTTAAGTTCACAGTGGTGGAAACAATTTAACAATTGTTTTAAACAGTCTAATAAGAAGCTGACGCCTCAGCTTTTCATGAGTCATTTCTTAAAAAATAATTAATTGCGTCAGATCATTTACCATGATACCCTTACCACTTGAGACCATCCGTTTAGTAACAATATTTTCTTTATTTTTCTTTTCTTTTTGACTGAGGAGACAGTCATAGCCCTACCAACTTCAATTTTGCTGCCCCGCTGGGTAAAACTAATCTCAGACTTAATTACTACCTTTTTCCTTTCTATATACAAAATTCTAGTGAACTCCATGGGGACGTCCACTAATGTTGTTTTTAATTTGTTCCACGGCCATTTTCTTTGCTGGGTTGAAGTCAAATTAAGATTTCATTATATGGCTAAATGCCCGTATAATTTTATTAAAGGCTTATCATATCTTTTGATCATCAATATTAACTCTTTTTGGTTTTTAGTAAAAATCAGTAATTAACACAATCGTAATGGCCAGAAAAAACAAAACAATATTAATTATTTACGCGCACTTAATACGTATATATATACATGAATTCTTTAATAAGTGAGAAAAGAATGTTGTTGAAAACTTGAAGGAATTATAATAAATGTTACGTACGTACCTAACCAATTACATGCACGTACGTGTACCTAACCAATTATTACATGCACGTACAAGCTAGCTAGCTAGGCACTCTATCGATCGTTACCAATCATATACAAGTGTTCTCTGTTTCATGTTCACTTCCATATATATTATCAATTTCTTCGAACTCAAGTGGCTGCCTGCCTGCGTGCGTTTTCAATGCCCTAATTAATATATACACATGCATGTATGCTTCACATAGAAAATTCAACGGCTTAATTGAAAAGGACATCACTTCAGTGATGACGCGCGTTGTAATTAGAATTACGATATATATATTGATCATCAAAAGCTTTGTAGAGATTTGATATCGATCTCAAGCAGTTAGCTCATCCACTCAGATCATGAGCATGACATGCATGCCCACCTAGATACGTGAACAACATATGGCATGCATGTAAAAGGCATAAAAAAAAAATAAGTAAAGAGCCACGGTGATCTACATATACCAGAGTAATGCTGAATATAATATTAAGATGTAAAGTACTTATGTGTACTTTTCAAAAAATAAAATAAAATAGAGATGATACTTGCAGTTGTGAGTGTACAGTTTTATCAATGCATTTCTTGTAACTTGTAAAAGTGGTGACTTTGATGTGGCAAACAAGGAAGTCAATGATATAATTGTAGATGGATATCCAGTCTCTCAGATGCTTTTTCAGGTTCAAATTATACTTTTGTTAGTGGTTTTTTGCCATTTGCAGTTGGTAGATAAAGATGGATACAAATAATTGAATGCTTTTTTTCCAGTTACTTGAGGTGGTTGATGAGGCAGATGATGAATCAGATGAACAGAAGGCCAGATTTTGCAAGAAATTGGCTGAAGCAGATAAGGTTAATTATCTAGTTTGAGACCTTTTTCAAGTATTTAAAATAAGAGCAATGCTATACAATCTCCCAACCTACCCACACCACATTTTTTTAATATTTTTCTAAATTATTTTTGAATTTATTCTTCTTAAACTAATTAAATTCTTCTATTCATTATGATCCATATATCAAATATTTGATAAAAGAAAAAAATAAAAAATGAATGGTGTGTGGAGGTTCTGTGAATAATAGGAGGTTGTGTATCTTTTTTCATATTTGAGATTGCTTGGAGGTGAATCATACTTCAGCAACATAAGATGCTTTAAAGAAGCTTTGAATCATTGTAGAACCTATGCTCTCTCGGTAACGTCCTGGGGTTTACTGATTGTCTTTCTCAATTGATTGAACCCACTGTTGCCATTTTCCTAAAGAAAAATGACCCAAGCCTTAAAATTTTAAAATCTGCTCCTGAATAACGTTCTACAACTGGAAGTTTCTGGTATTCTAGTTTTTTTTTTTTGAAATTCTTGGGTGCTATTTTCAATGGAGTGTTATAAAAAGTAACTGTTTACTTTCCTTCAGGAACTTAGGATCATTCTTTATCCATGCCATAATGGTATCTACATTGATGGCTAATTTTTAAAATAACATTCTACAGTACAGTGACATTGTTTTGCATGGTTCGTACTTCTTTTAATTTTGAAGCGGCAGTGTCTCGTTGATGGTGCAGACGAGTACCTGCAGCTGCTGGATGTAGCTAGCAATACAATGCGAGCTCTTTGTAACATGCCGCAAGAATTTTCTTACGAGTGCTAGACAGATTGGAACCCTGGTCTAGATACAGTCTATTTGTCATATCATGCAGAGACAAGCAAATTCAGCTTTGGATGGATGTTGAATTTATAAAGCAGATCAGTCTTTCTGCTGCCAGATGCTGATATCATTTAGAATTCACACTGCAGATTTTGCTTCAAGAGTCTGTTTGGCAAGTGTCTTCTTTTGGCTTCAAGGAGGTTCATTTCTGAGTTAACCCCATTAGCAAATTTTGCATTAGCAAAGCCTTAAAACTTAAAACTACTCAGTTCTAAAGAAACCACCCTCCCAAAAAGAACTAATAACATGAGTTTTTTGTTAGGCGTTAACACAGCTTAAAATGTTTTTCTTTATTAAAAAAATACAAAC
Organism: Carya cathayensis; assembly: GCA_011037825.1. Classification (NCBI taxonomy): domain Eukaryota; kingdom Viridiplantae; phylum Streptophyta; class Magnoliopsida; order Fagales; family Juglandaceae; genus Carya; species Carya cathayensis. The sequence continues at coordinate 18,242 of QGSO01001136.1, forward strand.
CACCTTCCTTTTTTCCCATTTCTCTCTCTCTCTCTCTCATCAGGTTTGGATGCTAGTTGGGAGTTGGACAGAGTATACCGCACATGCACAACCAAAATGAACATGGCAATTATTTGTTCTCCACATGAAGCAAAAAGAAATGGACAAGTCGAGAATATAGGACCTTTACTAGGGGTTTTGCCTAAAATAGGTGTCCTATGTGTGATTTTCCATTTAACATTGACAGAACTCTCACCAGAAAATTAAATAATTTTGANTATATATAACAAACCAATTAACATATATATATATATAATGAAGATTTCTGTTGCAGACACGATCCAACCTGAAAAATGGACCCAAAATAAGGACGGTTTGGCAGTAATCAGAGAGAAAATCTCAGCATCAGTCTTCAGACATTTATCTAATTAACCCAAATAATCAGGACCACTCACTTCATCATCAACAGTACGTCCGTACGAGATGCCCTTTGACATGGAGGGTTTCGTGGGTGAATGCGAGAACTGCTGATCATTCATTCAACTTTAATTTTTTAGCTAATGCATGCTATATAATACTAATTAAAACAGTATTTTCCAAAACCAGCAATCTTAGTATTAACTTCTTGTCATATCTGCTTATATTTGTTGAGGTGTCATATTTTGAGTGGATGTTTTTACGTGTTAATTTTTTTAATGGCAGTTACTTAAAATGTATTATATAGCAACTCTAATGGAAGTACTGCATGTCTTTTATACATATATACATACATATTTTATACATGACATACATAATGTAATGAGATAGCCAGCATGCATTGGGTTTTGCTTGGCCTAGTCGTTTTTCTTGTCCGGCTTGTAATTAGTCTACAGATCAAGAACAAACCCAGCAATGGAGCCCACTGCACCAGCTATGGTGATGATGAAGCACAATACGCTCAGGATTTGAAGGAGAATCCATTTAGTACTCCACTTTTTCATCCTCTTTTGCACTATATACATCTGCACAGGTAAGTAAACTGTGAGAGGCCAAAACCCTAAAGCTCCAATAAGTCCAACCACGTCGTTGAAGAACGGCAGAAGCATTGATATGAGAGTGGTTGTGACCGAAAAGATTGTTCTCCAAACCAGTCGGAAGAGGTTGAGTTCGTAGGGGCGGAAACCCGGGATTTTGATCTCTCTAGTGATCAGGGTAGGAAATCTGTCTGTTAAGGCATCCTCAATCACATCGGAGAGTACACGAGAATGAACTTGGTATGCACCAACACACTGGATGACCAAGGCAACATTTGCCGTGACAAGCAGCCAATTATATAGGCTATTGAAACCGAAACCGAAATCAACGAGGAGATCTCTAGGGGTGCTGTGATCTCCAAAAGCAGCATAACTCAAACAGCTACAAATCAAGTACAAAAAGGTCATGAAGGCAGAGCTAATCATAATGGCCTTTTTCATTTTCTTCAAACGCAATGGTGGGGATTCATCAACTTTGTCTTGTGTTATTTACATTATATCGTTATTTCAACATATACATGATATAACTCATTTGCAAAATACAAGAAAAAATGAAGGGCATAAATTTTGGATCGAAATACAGTACCTGAACTTCAAAAATGGTATTGGGGTAAGCACGAAGTGCAAAGGCTATAGCTGCAACTGCTAGGAAGATCCTTGATATCTTTTGGAATAATGTCAACGTACCGATGCTTATTCCAGTCAGGCTTCCCCTAAACTCTCCAGTTTCTATTGATTGAGACAGCAACAAGTGAAGTCCGAAATTTTTCTTTGGGGGCAAATTTATTCTATGATAGTTTTTCAATGTACAAAACATAATTTAAGTAAAAAATATCATCGGCATATTCATCAACCTTATAAGATAAAAGTTATTTGAATTTTATTAAATGGTGAAGTGCAATAATGGATCACCTGCAATTTTGGCGATACCAAGAGCGGTAAGAAATGTTGAATAGATGAAGAACAGGAAAGGTTCGACATAGAAGAGCTGCCACTGCTTATCAAGGGCAGGAATTTGAGAGAGAAATACTTGAATGACGCCAATAGCAATCATAAAGGTATTTATATTCATGTGGCATCCATCTTTGCCGTGATCGACATGGAAGCAATGAAATTTCATGAGCGTCCTGTAATTTGATCAATGCCCAAGCATACAACATGAGTCATTAATTAGCATATTTCATACAGAACCAAACCCCCTTAATTATAGTATGGATAATCCAAAATCGAAACTCTACTTAATTCAAACTTACATCACGCTCAAGGATGATGCTATTATGTCCCCGATTGTCATTCCAAAAAGGTTGAGGCCATGAACTATTCTGTACATCAGGGCATGTCCTTCACCTGGGCAATTGAATAAAAGTAGAAAATTTAAATCTACGCCAAGTACGTTCATGAACTTAATATTCCATGGGAGATTGAAAGCCATATTCACCAAGAATTTTTCTGACGGCACCCTGGAAACCCAAAGTCGGTTCGACAGATTCATGATAGCATTCAGAAATCAAAAAAGAGGTGGAAACCGTCACAGAGAAGAAGAAGAGAATAACCAAAGGACCACTAATCCATCCCAGTTGAGCCATAGCCCATGCCAAAGGAAGAATCCCACTCCCGATCACAGCAGCGAACGTGATAGAACTCACGCTCCAAACATTGCGCCCTGGAAGAATGGTGGAAAAACATCAGGAAAAAAAAAAAAGGAGAGAAGATGGATCACCGGTCATGTGCTAGTTAAAAAGAAAAGAAAAAAGTCTGGAGCCGGTGATCATTTTGCGCGCCCCTTGCGCACGAATAAGAGCTGGCATGGCAGCTGAAAAATGATTGGGGGCGTTTTGTTGAAGAGAAATGGGGTGCGTCTGGGCGGGAGAGGAGAAATGAGAAACACAAAATCAAATGGGTTGCGAAAATGGGTTCTTGTCCAAAAAATGTACAGGAGACTGGCTGCTTTGACCCAACCCCATGGCGGAGGATGCAGTTGCTGTGTAGCAGAAGATGGGTTTTCCCAAACTGCAACCAGGCACCCAGGCACAACAGTTTCGAAGATAATCTGAGATTTCCATGGAGGAGCCCTCCTACCAGCACCACAACCACAAACAGACTTCTATTCATGAAGCTGCTGCTGCAGCCACTGCCATGGAGATTGAACTCCAGCAGCATCTGGGATTCACGGCCACAACCGCAGCAATACCCATCTCGTGGATAGCTCTTACGTGTCCATGAGATGCAAGAGATGGATCCTTTCGACCATCATCACCACCATCATCAACATCAAACATGAGTTGCACCAAATTGACATTCAAAATGGCAACCAAAAGCTACGACTATTCTTCACTACCAAACAGCCCTCACCCCCAAACACCGGACCTCCTCAATATCTTCCACTAGCCCAGATGTTCAGCCTCCTCTTTAGTCCCCAATTCATCCATCTCCTTCTTGTCAAAAAAATTTACGAGGAGACTGGCTGCTTTGATCCCAACCCCATGTCGGAGGATGAAATTAGTACTGTAGAGTAGCAGAAGATGGGTTTTCCCAAACAGTCCCAAACTGCACCCATGCACAACAGTTTCGAAGATAATCTGAGACTTTCCATGGAGGAGCTCTCCTACCAGCACCACAACCACAACCAGACTTCTATTCATGAGGCTGCTGCGGCTGCTGCTGCAGCCACTGCCATGGAGATTGAACTCCAGCAGCATCTGGGATTCACGGCCACAACCGCAGCAATACCCATCTCGTGGATAGCTCTTACGTGTCCATGAGATGCAAGAGATGGATCCTTTCGACCATCATCACCACCATCAAAAACATCAAACGTGAGTTGCACCAAATTGACATTCAAAATGGCCACCAAAAGCTACGATTATTCTTCACTACCAAACAGCCCTTACCCCCAAACACCGGACCTCCTCAATCTCTTCCACTTGCCCAGATGTTCAGCCTCCTCTTTACTTCCCAATTCATCCATATCCTTCTCGAACCCGGCACAAAAGACTACCGCAAGTTATCAGAGCTCGCTTTCTGGGAGACATTCCAACTGGGGCGGACAGATCTGGTCATGGAGAAACAGAACCAGTAGCGGAACTGAAAAAAAAAAGAGAAGCCATACTATAAATTACCAGTTCTCCTTGGAAGGCTGTTATCGCTTCTGACGGGCTCGGATCTACGGGAGACGCTGTGATATGTTTCCTGGTTGATCGCTTTCATCTTGTGCGTTCTAATAAGAATAATTCTGATTATCTTTGGTCTATGTTGGACACGTTTTAATAAGAATCATTCTGATTATCATTCCCTTTAATTTTTTTTTTCATTTTTCTAATAAAAGTTATATGATGAATAGTTTTTTCATTTTTCTAATAAAAATTATATGATATATAGATGAGAAGTAAATGCATGAAGGTATTTCAATTTTCAATCCGCGTATGCGGGATTTTGGTCGTTATCAAGGTGGTGCGGGGTAAACAGAGAGAAGGTGGTAGGATAAAGGCGCATTTTTTCAACGCCGGCGACTACGTACTTAATTGTTTCAACCATTTGTGCATTTCCATTAGCTTTTTTCTCCATTGCATATTAATTTGAAATTTTTAATTAATTAATAGCCGAGAAAGAGAAAATGTTTGATTCTTTCTTGGAGTCTAAGTTTTGTCACCTATACCAAAATATATTATTCCAGGTTTCCATCATTAATTAAAATTAAATAAATTAAAAATTAAAAAAAATTATTATTTTATTATTATATAATGAATAAATAGATAATTTAATTAAAAGATTTAATGTGAATAGAATAGCCAAAATTAAATTTATTTTATATTAACTCAAACAAGAATTTGAGTTTAGCTATTCCAATGAAGATCATTCTATTAGGGAGTGCTAATTTGTAAATCTATTTATTCTTATTGTGGAGATTCCCATTGACTGTCTCAACTATAAATCAACTCCAAAAAGCCATTAATCATTGGATGATGGAAGGTATAGCAAGAGATGCAAGATTTATCTTCATTAACTTTGAAATTAACCTAGAGAGTAGTAAATATAAATTAATCTCAAAATTGATGTACGCAATGAAAAAATTCCAACAATATTATGTATGGAAACATCACCTTAATCAAGATTTTTCAGTGCATTTATATAAAAAGAAAATACGAAATTTATATAAAAAAAATTAATTTTTTAATGATAATTTCACTCTTTTTCAACAACAAATGATCTATTCACTATTTTTTTTTTATCATCATCTCATTATATCATGATGTAGCATTAGATGATAGGTTTATAAGTGAAATATAATAAATAGTATCAAATTATCTAATTTCACATTATGAGATGATGATAGGATGAAGAGAATTGAAATGATGAGTAGCATTATTCATTTTTTAAAACGATCATAAGACATTTACGTATTCCACGATTGTATGTAACATTAGTAGTCTTGTACTACTAATGGATGCCTTTCATATTCAGCGTTTGCTTCCATATAAGTAGTAGTACGCTTAAAAAAAAAACCCCACAAAGACTCCTAATTTGTAGTGAGTAACAAATAAGAGAACATGATCGGAGATACAGTACTTTACACATATAAAAACACACGGACACATCATAGCATTATGTCGATGGTTTCTAAAAGATAAAGATAGTGAAGAGGGAAACAATATAGATATATATAAGCTATTTTCCTCACATGTGATTTATTGTATAGGTTCCCAACCAAACAATATATATAGTTATTACATTTTTAAATTGGTGTAGTTCTAGCTAGTTTACAATCTACATCACTTAAATGGTACAAATTATTTTAAAATTTATCTTCAAAATCAAATTATGTCATATTGTAAATAATATATGGTAAAGAAGACTTAGAATAGTAGTATTTATTCATATATATATATATATATGTTCCGTGTATCCACGTACGGTTGGTTACTAGAGGTCCACGCGAACAAATGACCGGCTTGCTTGTCATCGACACTAAAAATATATATAGATTCAACTCTCTAATTAGCACCATCTTCGTTTTGGATAAGGCCAGGATTACCTAGTTTTAGACAGCCTTGATATGTTTCAGCGCTTGTCGTTAGAGTTTAATATGTGCTGATTGAGAAACAAATGGAGCAGGACTACTACTCAGGAAAAAAAATTCACTCATACTAAACTGCTAACGTACACCACAAATATAGGAATAATACAAGACACAGTACTTCAAATAATTCTTACTGAAAAAAACACTGATTAACAACAGCCAAACCCACAAGACGCAATTCATGAGCATCTCCCACACATTAGTACTGTTTGCACTCAAAACACACTTTAATATTTGACACCATATATGCATGCATGACTTCGCACACCGAAATAAAACTCGTAAATTATGTCGGCAAAGCACTCAAAAGCGGTGCAATGTAGCCTGGAGATCAAGAACCACCCCAGCAATGTAGCCTACGACAGCAGCAATGTTGATGATGAGGAGCGCCAGGCTCAGGATTTGAAGGAAAACCCTAAAATCTCAATAGGTCTAGCCACGTCTTCCAAGGACCCCAGAAACATTGATATCACAGTAATTATCATCACAAAAATTGTTCTACAAACAGATCGGTAGAGATTGAGTCTATCTGGGCGGCAACTCGATCGGGATTGGGTTCATGGCCTCTTCTGTGAATCTGATGGTGGGGAATTAAATACTGTGTTCTGTTTTTTACCAGTATCGCACAACAAGAAAAATAGACTTTGTGATTAATTTATTACAACAAAAAAATTATTCGCAATAAATTGATTACAAAAGCTCGTTTTTCATATATTGTCAGCGTATATACAACTTGATAATTTACAAAGAGAAGATATATAATGAGACTATTTTTCATTAAAGTTGATGGAACAAAATATACCTGAATTTCATTAAAGTTGATAGAGAAAGAGAATGTAAATGCTATGTCCCCGAGTGCTTGGAAGCTCCTCCATATCGTTTGTGTTTCATTCACATGGCTATTGCTTATTCCAGTCATACTTCCCCAAAACATTCCAGTTTAATTTCTGGTGTTTGAGCAATCAAATTAAAGGAAAATCAAGTCAATAAGCAAGTTACGATTCAGTAAAATGAAAAAAATTGAAGGCATAAATTAAGCAGTAACATGGACCTGCTACTTTTGCGATGCCGAGGCCAAGTCCAATTGTGGAATAAATGAAGGAAATCGCAGCTGCAATAATGGAGAACCACTTGAAATCATCAATGACAGAGAGAATTATCTGAACAAGGCCAAATGCAATGATATATGGGTAGCTGTTGATTTGGCATGGATTCCTGCCTTCACTACTGTGGAAGCAGATAGACCTTTGGATTGCCCTGTTTGATCAAAAGCGAAAAGACTCATCAGCTCTCATTGAGTTCCAAACAGTGCACCACCATGAGAACAAATCAAAATGAACTTTCTTAAGTTCAGGCACGCAGTGGTGGAAACAATTTAACAATTGTTTTAAACAGTCTAATAAGAAGCTGACGCCTCAGCTTTTCACGAGTCTATTCTGAAAAAATAATTTAATTGAGTCAGATCATTTACCGAAAGTAAGTTAGAAAACTTCAATTTTGCTGCCCCGCTGGGTAAAACTAATCTCAGACTTAATTACTACCTTTTTCCTTTTTATATACAAAATTCTAGTGAATTGTTTTTAATTTGTTCCAAGGCCATTTTCTTTGCTGGGTTGTAGTCAAATGAAGATTTTAATTATTATATGGCTAAATGCCCGTATAACTGCATTGAAGGCGTTTTCAATGCCGTAATTAATATATATATATATATATATATATATATATGCTTCACATTGAATATATATATATATATATATATTTATATATAAGATTTCGAACTTACATCATGCTTGTGGACGCTCCAATTGTGTATCCAATGGCACTCCCCAACAGTTTCAAAAATTGATCTATTATGTTTACGTACACATATCTTCACCTCCCTACCACCTACAAAATTAAATCAATTAATAAATCAGCTTCAATTAGATCATGACTATCAAGCTTGAGTGCTAATAAATCAATTATCTTTACCTGGCCTTTGGGCGAAACTACTTACTAAATACTATTATTATATCTGAATGAGAAATACTTTAGTCATAAAATAATTATACAAAAGTAATATTAAAAACTGATGCGTTTTGATGTAGTTTATCAATTTATAAAGTTATTTTTTATTGTAATATAGATCTGACGACTCATATAGAGCTATGTCCATTTGTGGAATTACTTTTGTGTAATTCATTTGTGGATGTAGCACTCCTCCATATGAAAAAATCATATGATTTAAAACAAATTATACCAAAAATATTATGAATTAAGTTCTATTCATTAAATAATCTTCACACGATCGATCATCAAAATAAATTAGGATGCTACCTGAGAAAAAGTACCGAGGTTTTTCTGCAAAGGCCCCTCGTAGGTATAGTACCGCCTCTGGGAATTTCTAGCGTTAGATCGATAACTTGCAGAGAGGAGGACTGAAGTATCTAAGTACTTGACGATGGAGAAGAAGAATATGGCAGCAGGGCCTGCAATCCATCCAAGTTCATGAGCATTAACCCGAGCTAAGGACGGATCGAACTCCAGAACCAATAACAACCATTATTATGTAAGCACTAGCAGTCACGACACGAGTTCCTGAATCGTGAAGAAGCGCAGGGAAAAGAAACTGAGAGTTAGAAACAAGTACACTAACGTCCTTGTCAAAACAGCCATGGAAGAGAAGCCTTACCAAAACAAACAAAACCAAAATAGAAAGTAGCTTTAAAATGCTAATGGGACAATACAATTGTTATTATGTAAGCACTACTAGCTAGCAAGCAGTCAAGACAGCCGAATCTGGGAAGAAGCACTGCATGGGAAAACAAGGCCGGTAATGATACCGACCCGTACCAAAAAAACAAAACCAAAATAGAAAGTAGGGTTAAAAATGACAATCGTTTTTGTGGGCACAGCGAAGCATGACCCAAAATGCACATGCATGCAAGTATATATGTACCTGTTTTTGAAATGAAGATTTTTCCATTAATCGAACATTAAGAAAGATCAAGAATACAAGTATTTTGAAAAAAAAAATACTAAGATGAAATCGATCGGTTCAATTCAATCGATTTTTGAGTGATTTTCTGGACTAAAACGGGCATATGTATCAAGTTCCAAATCGACCAGGATGGTTCGGTTTATGTATACTTTTTTGGTTCATTTCGGTTTGAACATATGTATCTTTGTTTGCTGGTTGGTAATTTGGGAAAATATCAATTTTATAATATATATACGGGCCAGGGAGAGGCATCATGAACCTTAATCTCTCCACACTATAAGAAAATTACTTAATTGTAATTAGTTATTTCTTATAAAAATGAATATTTTTTACTAAAATAAGTTTATTTTAATCGCAAATAGTTATTATTTTCTCATATAATTCATCTCAAATGTTCAATTTTTTTGTAGTGCCATTTGACTATAATTTACATAAATTAATTTTTAAGATAACAATTAAGACCATGGCATCTTTCATAATGAGCTGTCGTCCTCTAGAATTCAAAAAAGATCGACACCAGATAATTCGGTCTATATATGGCCTGAATGGCCGGGCTGAAGGCATTTTCTTTCGGTGAGAGTAATAATTTGATGTGTTTGAATGCTCCATCATTCTAAGTTTGGAGTGTACGTCACGTACTATGTGTACCGCGCCGGTGTGAAAATGGTTCAGTCGGTCAAAACAAGTGAAAGATGTAGCCGGTAGGCCGGAGGAGTTGGCTCGGGTCCGACAAGCACCCTCGAGACCAACATTGTATCAGCTCTTGCGCTCACTCTGCAAAACTTATTTAATTTCAAGAAAAAAAATACTTTAATAGATTACATAATAATAAATTTCTATATTGATGTAATTTAATATAATATATCAAATTATTAAGATTTTTGTTTTTTTTTTTCTTTTTCTTTTTTTGAAAAGATGGAGTTTAAGGATAAGATTTAGGGGATTTTAAGAAATCCACTGGGGCAAGGAAGAACGGTTCAGATATAGCTACAGCTGGGCAAAAAAAGATTATATAAAATTAAAGTTATGAATGGGCATAATTATGTAATCCGTTTGATTTGTTTTATAATAAAAATAATATTATAATTTAATATATTACATTAAATTATTGATAATAATTTGATATATTATATTAAATTANGATCAAATAGAAAATTCAAAAGGGAAGGAAGAAACCAATTAGCTAGCATCATAATAATCGAATGTGTAAACTTTGATTAATTGTGTCTCAAGTATCATGCCCAATTTGGGCCGTGTACTACTTTCATTAGCTGCAGGGTGCAATCTATGTGCCTGGAATATTTACAGCCATCAATGCCGTATGTGTTTCTATTCACATGCAACTACGAACTCCTGCCCCTTACCCTCTTAACTTGTCGCTTGAACCAAACTAGCCAACCTGGCCCACCGCTAAAATTAAAGTAGTTGCGTTGAAAAAAATGCCTTAATATGATAACTACGTTGAAAAAAATGCCTTATTCATCAATGGTTTCAATCTAGTTAATCTCTACATAGATCCACAACATTAACACATTTTGCTTATTTTCTCAAAATTACTAGCCCAACCTCAAGATTAATGGAATTGGTCAAGATGCTCAAATTCCATCCTTATACTGATGGAACCAATTAAAATGTGTACTGCGTGTTTGCATGTCATGTGTCGTCTAAAGGCAATGTCATGGACGTAACTTTCCTCAGCACATTAATGGTATATATCTACGTTGATGGCTAATTTTTAAAGTAGCATTCTACAGTACAGTGACATTGTTTTGCATGGTTCTTACTTCTTTTAATTTTGAATTGGCAGTGTCTCGTTGATGGTGCAAACGAGTACCTGCAGCTGCTGGACGTAGCTAGCAATACAATGCGAGATCTTTGTAACATGCCACAAGAATTTTCTTACGAGTGCTAGACAGTTTGGAACCCTGATCTAGATACAGTTTGTCGTCATATCATGCAGAGACAAGCAAATTCAGCTTTGGATGGATGTTGAATTTATAAAGCAGATCAGTCTTTTTGCAGCCAGATGCTGATATCATTTAGCATTCACACTGCAGATTTTGCTTCAAGGGTCTGTTTGCCAAGTCTCTTTTTTTGGCTTCAAGGAGGTTCATTTCTGAGTTAACCCCACTAGCAAGTTTTGCGTTAGCAAAGCCTCAAAACTTAAAACTACCCAGTTCTAAAGAAGCCACCCTCCCAAAAAGAACTAATAACAGTTTTTTATTAGGCATTAAAACGGCAAAAAATGCTTATCTTTATTAAATATAAAAACCACCTTCATTTGAAGTTTTCCAATCTCTCTCTCTCTCTCTCTCATCAGGTTTGGTTGCTAGTTGGGAGTTGGACAGAGTATAGTCTACATGCACAGCCAAAAAATACATGGCAATTATTTGTTCTCCACATGAACCAAAAAGAAAATGGACAAGTCGAGAATATAGAGGCCTTTACTAGGGGTTTTGAATAAAATAGGTGTCCTATGTGTGATTTTCCACTTAACATTGACAAAACTCCCACCAGAAATATGTATTATTTTAGCATAACATGTTCTTTCTAGGGGTAAGGATTATTAAAGATCATTAAGAAATAAAGTAGGGAAGTCAATTGGTTGGAGTTTGTCTGTCTCAAATTCCAAATCCTTCTTGATGGGGTAATTTTTGCCCTGGTAGGAAAGTATCACATGGAGTTTCTTTATCTGTGTGCCACATATATCTGGTCCAAACATTAAACTACACAAACAAAACAGGAATGTCAATTATTGCAGTATAAAACAACAAGACGAAAGGAAAATAAAATATTATTACTCAAATGGTTGCCAATTTGGGAGCAACCAGAGCAATACTGCTGGTATTTTGGATGTGGCTAAACATCAGGCGTAGACTCATTAGATTAGAAGAAAGAAAATTGTATGAGCTTAGAACATGAAAGAAGCACAAAACTGAAAGATTCGAAAATGTGGGAAGAGAAAATTTATATAAAACTACTTTAGATGGCATCTTAAAATCTCCCACAACATTCTCCTTAGGTGAACTCATCAAAGATATGAACCTCCAACTAGAAATAAACAAATTACTAACTCAGAAGTAAAGAAAACTCAGGCAATATTCTATTTAAATCAAAATCTTCTATTCCTTTTGAGTGACTCGACAATATTCACTTGCAACCGTCTCAAGATCTCAGCAAAATATGACATTATACATCGCATATGGTTATATCCGAACTGGTTGGCTAAACTACTTTCTTGCTGATATGAGAATTTAGCATTCTTCCATGATAAAGTTCTTCATTCTCTTTCCTGTGATAATCAAGACAAGCCCTATTTATAATTTGGTGGACAAAATCCTTTACCTTCACGAGGTAGTATAAGCAAATAATGAATGATTGTCATTTTATGTGTAAAAGCTTCATATTGTCTCTTACACAGTGCCAATGATAGCAAAATCAATCGCGTAGGTCAAAAAGTGTTCACTAGACCTTCAGGCAAGACACTTTTAATGAATTTGGTTAGTAGGTAGAGCTGGAGCATTCACAACCTTCCCACTCAATTTCAAAGATTGATGTACAACGAAAGACAGGGGGATTGTTTTCTCTTGGTTGCTTAATCCTTTTGCACTGGAACCGGATTACTTCACGCTATTCACTTAACATCCAAATCTAACAGATCCACTATCTTTCACAAAATAAATTTTTGTTTTTTAAAAAAGAGCTCAAATAGAAGATAACTTGAAGGTGTAGATTATACAAAGTTTGTGCATTAGAAACAAACCTATATGGAGTGTCCCACCAAATTTCTTTTGATCGACAAATCCAGAGAGCAGTGTAACCACCACCACATTCAATATACTGCTCAAATCTTATGGAGTATTGGAGGACCAATGTTCTGTTCTTGTTGCTGAACTCTGGTATCTTTGCAGATATCGCAAAATGTTTTGCATCAGAATATATCTGAATACCTACAAAAGCTTTATGTATCATCAGAAAACTACTTTAATTGCCAATGCCACCAAATTTTCTCTTTATTAGTGATAACATATTCCTTAAACAGAAAAAATGCAGTTGATATTTTGGGTTCATCCTTGCTTCATCATCAAATTCCAGTGTTGGATATTTAGGGAAGAAAAAAATCACTATAAATTCTTTTGCTGCAGCTAGAAACGATAACAATTAACATCAACAACCTAAAAACCCCACAAAACACAAGTCAAACAAATACAAAATTGCAGATCTATTAAATACAAAAACACAGAATATGAGTAATGCTAGAAATGGAGAGATGAAATGAAAAGAGAAAAATAAAAACCCTTTTCTTTCATTTCTTACCCTTGTCGGCGAAGCCAAACGACAAATGACAAACGGTGGGTGTCGGCTGCAACAATGATAGCGGAGGACTGAAGATATGCGGAAATGGTGAAGTCAACGAAGAACTTTTGTTACATGGTGCTGGAGTGATGGAGCACAAGGTGCACGCGGAGGGTGAGGCCGATGAAAGGACAACGAGCTTGGGGGGGGGGGGATTGAAATAAATCTGCAAACCTAAACACATGTTTGAACTTAAAAATTAAAAAATTGTATAGCATAACTCATAATAATTATTATTTTTATTGCCTTGCTTTATTTATTTATTTCTGAATGGAACAGACATGGTGGATCTAGGGCCCAACATCAACATATTGTTGAGACCAAAGTTCAGCCCATGATCAAGTGTACAATAATAAAGATCCAGACTTACCTATGACTGGGTATTATGGTAAAAGTACAAGGTTAAAAGCCTTTGCAAATATTTTTTTTTTCTTTTTATTAACCTTCCCAAAAATTCTTGTATTGATTATTTTCAAAATTTCTTTAGATTAAGGATGGATTTTATTTCTTCCAACTGCCCATAGTCACAGGAGGATTAGGCATGATAAAAGAAAAATATAATAAAAATTAAAAAAATATGGTGTGTGAAGGTTGTATAAATACTAAGAAATTGTGTAACTTTTTTCTTTTCTTGAATTGGTTTCTACGAGTCGCCGAGTTGCTTCTTCTTTCACTATAGCGTCTAGTACGATATGCCGAAATGGGCATCCAAAAAGTTAAAAGTAAAATTTTGTCTCGCTCTCTGCTCTTTGGAGGAACTCACCCTCCCCATCGCTCCAGTGGATGCCATGCCAAAACTGGGGCTTTTTCCTGTGGCCGGGGCTTGATGGGCTCCTGAGGCTTTTAGGGGTGCTGCTTTTATGGTCTAAGTTCTCATAGAAAAAAAGGCTATACAATCTCTAACTATTCACATAATCTCTACACACCACTTTTTTTTAAATTTTAATTATTTTTTCTTTTATTAAATATTTAATATATGGATAATGAATATAAAAATTTAATTAATTTGAAATAAGTAATAACAACATAGATAAGCTGCAATTCGACCTAACAGGCCCACTCGACTCAACTAAAGTAAAAACTGAAATAAGATAAATGGATAGCCCACCTACATACTACCCATGATGACTAGCCTTTTAAATTTTTAATGAATCGACCAACACATATTAGCCCAAGGACTCCAAACCGCTGACCCAACATATTAAAGGAAAGGCACTATTATTCCACTTCTACTCTCAATTTTAGGTCTTCACACTCGTGGTCTTCTGCGTAAGCAAATGCCAAAAAATCTTTTAAAAGCTAGAAATGAATCTACCTGAATCGTATGTTGAACTCGACTCAATTCCTCCACATTATTCAATGGAGGGTAGAGGATCTTTGTTTCAAAAGATAGCATTGATGGAGGTTGTAATTAGGCTTAGTGTTAGAACGGCATAAATGCAGGTATGAAAAAAAAAAAATTTAAAAAGCTTATAAGTAATCTACTTGGCTATCCTATGCGTATGTATATGAATTTGGATATGTATTTAGATGCATCATAAATGGCGGGAAGTACAAATTTCTTGAATCATAATATCCCTATAATACACAAATAAAAATACATTAACTAATTGGAAATATCAGAGACAATGACATTTCTAAATAACCAATGTGTATCATATCTAAGTCGGTAGAATTGATGTAGAAGGCCTTGGTGGCCTTTCATCTTTCTCTTTTGTCTATCACGCTATTTCAACTCAGTTCACACATGAAACAAAAGGGGGAGGAGGGGTGGAGGATTTTTCTCATTGTTTGTACATTTCACCTTCACAAATCTAGCTGATGCAGAGTATGATGACTAGCATGAAGGTGAATATCTTATGTGTTGAGAACACTGCATTTAGCACAACACACAGGTTTTAATGCTTTCAATAATACTTGCAAACATGATCTAGATGATAATTTAAACCCATGTTTAACAATTGAATATACATTTAACTCATTAAGTATTTTCTTTGGTTTCTCTCATATAATGGGTGTTCTCTGTGAATGATGGTTCAATATACATTTAACTCATTACTTCCACAAAATCTGCCATAAGCAGAATTTACATGTGATAGCTCAATTGGAGAATCAAATGAAGATGGTAAAATAGAAGAAAACATCTAATGACTCTATATGGCACACTTACTGGCCACTGAGTCTTGAACACATGTTTTGGTGTTCTCTCACATATGGGTTTTTGAAGAAAATTAAGTAAATACAGTAATTTGAAAAAAATAAATGCGACTTTGAGACATGTAGAACACTATCTTCAAGGTGATAATTGCCCTCATTTGAAAGAGTTTGCTACCAAGTTATAAGCAATTCACCTCTAGGATACAACAAAATCATCAACTGCAGATAGCAATTAATTCTTTATTTTTTCTTTCAGAATTTTTCAACAAAATTGTGTAAATGATTAAAAATATAGAAGAATAGAATGAATAAATTCGTGGATCTCATCCTTTATTTATACAGACACAATGTGAAAAGTCACAACTCTTGACTTGTGACTTTTTAACTAGTGACTTATGACTTTTCAACTGGTAGTTATAGTTGAAAGGTTATGTTGTTTCATTTAAAGACTATGGGGCATGTTTAGTCAAGTGGTTGGACATCTCTCCCTTCCTTAAGGGAGGTCACTTGTTTGAAACACACTTATTCAACATTTTAATTGAGTTTATTTGAAGCATTACATTCATCCAAGTGGGTTTACACACGAGCTGGTTAGGCCCACACCAAACATTGTGTCTATTCGGCCCATGCATGGTGTCTCTTTGGCCCATGCATGGTACCTCTTCGGCCCTAGTATCATGTCTCTTCAGCCCAAATATTATGTCTCTCTTGGAGCTTGGCCCACATGCGCCCCTTAATTTGGCTATTCCATAACATTGATAAAATTACAGCATCAAAGTGTAGTGGTGGTTTGAACTCATACACTTTTCTTTGAAACAATACTCTTACCACTAAAGCAATGCATCTTTTCGAAATTGTGGTTCACAAAATTACATTCAATAAATTCATATATTTAATATAACACTCTATAATAAATATAACGCAGGTCCCATGTTTAAAGCGTACCAACCTTTGTTTAGTTGCTTTTAATGGATTCAAATGGGTCACCTTCAAGATCCATATAAAACTACAATATAGCCTAAAATGCCGGTTGAGGTGGAAAGAAAGCCTAAAATAATTGGGACCACTATTGTAGCCACTGAATCTTATATATTCATGATGCAGTCAGAAGAAAAAGAAAAGAAATGTAAACTGAAATGACCCAGGTAATTGACTTTTCCCCAAAACGTTAGGGAGTGGATGGTGGAGGATAATGGATGCCTTTCATATTCAGCGTTTGCTTCCATATAAGTAGTAGTACGCTTAAAAAAAAAAAACCCCACAAAGACTCATAGATTGTAGTGAGTAACAAATAAGAGAACATGATCGGAGATACTCAGATACAGTACTTTACACATAAAAACACACGCGGACACATCATAGCATTATGTCGATGGTTTCTAAAAGATGAAGATCGTGAAGAGGAAAACAATATAGATATATATATATAAGTTATTTTCCTCACATGTGATTTATTGTATAGGTTCCCAACAAAACAATATATATAGTTATTATATATTTTTAAATTGGCCGTGTAGATCTAGTTTATTATCCATATTACTTAAATGGTAAAATTTAATCGATAAGATTCAAAGTTTAAAATTTATCTTCTAAATCAAATTACGTTATATTTGTAGATAATATATGGTATAGAAGAGCGACTTATAGTAGTGTGTATATATATATATATATATATATATATGTTTGTGTATCCACGTACGGTTGGTTACAAGAGGTCCACGCGAACAAATGACCGGCTTGCTTGTCATCGACACACGAAATATATATATATATATATATCGATTCAAGTCTCTAATTAGCACCATTTTCGTTTGGATAAGGCCAGGATTACCTGGTTTTAGAAAGCATGGATATGTTTCAGCTTGTTGTTAGAGTTTAATATGTGCTGATTGAGATACAAATGGAGCAGTAGTCCTACTCAAGAAAAACAATTCACTCATATTAAACTGCTAACACCACAGATATAGGAATAATACAAGACACACTTCAAATAATTCTTACTTAAAAAAACACTGATCATTAACAACAGCCAAACCCACAAGACGCAATTCATGAACATCTCCCACACATTAGAAGTACTGTTTTGCACTCAAAACACACTGTATATGACACTAATACCATGCACGCATGCAGACTCTGCAAACCGAAAGAAAACTCAAAAGCGGTGCTGGCTCTTCAAGCATTGAATTTCAACCTAGTTTTCCTTGAAGAGCTTGTGAGTCTGGAGATTAAGAACCACCCCAGCAATGTAGCCTACTACAGCAGCAATGTTGATGATGAGGAGCGCCAGGCTCAGGATTTGTAGGAAAACCCATTTTGCGCTCCATCTTGTTATCTTCTTTTTAGCTATATACATCCGCAGAGGCAAATAAACAGTGAGAGGCCAAAACCCTAAAATCCCAGTAATTCTAGCCACGTCTTCCAAGGAGTACCTCAGAAACATTGATATCACGGTAATTATCATCACAAAAATTGTTCTACAAACAGATCGGTAGAGATTGAGTCTATCTGGGCGGCCACTCGGGATTGGGTTTATGGCCTCTCCTGTGAATCTTTCATGTGTTGCAGCATCCTCAATCAAGGCAAAGAGTGCTCGGGAATTAACTTGGTACGCAGCAACACACCCGAGAGACACGGCAACATGTGCTATGTCCAGCAGCCAATATGGGTTATAGAAGCCGAATCCAGCAAGGAGGTTTCTGGGCGTGCTCTCTCCAAATGCAGCATAACCCAAATAGCCACAAACCATGTAGAAAAAGGTTATGAATGCAAAGCTGAATTTAATGGCCTTCTTCGTTATAATCTTCGAGTCTGATGGTGGGGAATTAAATACTGTGTTCTGTTTTTTACCAGTCTCGGTTAGTTCAGCATATATACAACTCTGATCATTTACAAAGAGAGAAGATAATTGTAGCTCTTAAATCCTGGAACAAAATATACCTGAATTTCATTAAAGTCGATGGAGAAAGAGAAAGTAAATGCTATGTCCCCGAGTGCTTGGAAGCTCCTCCATATCATTTGTGTTTCATTCACATGGCTATTGCTTATTCCAGTCATGCTTCCCCAAAACTTTCCAGTTTCTGGTGTTTGAGCAATCAAATTAAAGGAAAATCAAGTCAATAAGCAAGTTACGATTCAGGAAAATGAAAAAAAATTGAAGGCATAAATTAAGCAGTAACATGGACCTGCTACTTTTGCGATGCCGAGGCCAAGACCAATTGTGGAATAAATGAAGGACATAACAGATGCGATAATGGAGAACCACTTGAAATCACCAATGACAGAGAGAATTATCTGAACAAGGCCAAATGCAATGATATATGGGTAGCTGTTGATTTGGCATGGATTCCTGCTTTCACTGCTGTGGAAGCAGATAGACCATTGGATTGCCCTGTTTGATCAAAAGAAAAAAGACTCATCAGCTCTCATTGAGTTCCAAAC
>QGSO01001138.1:0-19153 GCA_011037825.1 Carya cathayensis
CTTAGGCATAACCGGAATGCTTAGAAAAATCATATCTTTGAAACTAATACTAAATATCTTCAAAATAATATCATAACATGAAACTTCAAATCACATGGCTAAAAATCAATAAAACATAAATCTAACCCAAACACATCAAATCTTAGGCATAACCGGAATCCTCTTGCTTAGAAAAATCATATCTTTGAAACTAATACTAAATATCTTCAAAATAATATCATAACATGAAAATAAGAGAATTATGATCATTATATAAAAATATCAAAGTCTTTAGAGTAAGATCAAACCTCGAAATATTCAAACTTTCTCCAAATAAAAACTGTTTTGCCACTTCCAGTTTTCAAGTTTCTAGATCTAAGTAAATCTATCATCAAAAGCTTTAGTCATGCAACAAAATCTCAATTAACACTCTTAAACACATGCTAAGAACACTCCATAAAATTTTCGGACCAAGATATGTCCATTAGCTTGGTCAAAAACTCCAAAACATAACATACTCTCCAGATTCACGCCCAGAATGACCTTTCCATGGTTAAAAATACTTTTGACCGACAAAATGACTATGGAATGATACGAATAATATACCTACAGAAACTATACTCAAATAGGAACAACTTTTATGAAGGAGTCATCATGTTAAAATACTTACAAAGGGTCTAAAAGCTCCACGCAAAAAAGACACAGAAATCTGCCCAAGAGAGCTCTTTTGGGTTTCTTTCTAAGAACGGGGTGAAGAAGTGATTAAAGTGAAGTGTGTCTTGCATGACTCAAGCCTTCTGTAGGGGGAAGTTATGGATCTTAATGACCCTTGATTGGAGGTGGCTATGTGACATAAAGTGAAGAATAGTGGGGGGCAAAGGATTGCCTGCAAAAGCTATGAGATGTGGAGGTTGATGGGGTGGGTTTCTCCATCTCATCAAGGCACTATTGGGTGCAGCCAAGGGCAGTGAATATTCTGCCATGTGGGGGAGGAAACTTCTCCAAGAAGCCTTGCCAAGGTGGCCAAATTCGTCGGCCTTGGTGTGCCCCAACCAAGTGGGCTTCAATTTGGGGTTTGAAGGGGGTTTGGTTAGGGTTTGAGATGTTATCAAGCCCAAATCCAATTTTTCTTGGCCCAATCAAATTTCCAAGGTTTAAAAGGTTGGATAATGATGTCATGACAAGAATTTGAGAAATTAATAACATGTGGAAGTGATTTAATCAAATGATTAAACACAATACTAGAAATTGGATCGAAAGGGTTTGAAGGCCAATTTAGGGTTTGGGGAAACCGTTTAGGGTTTCGGTTTCAACCAAGCTTTCGGGGTTTCAATTAGATTCCAACAATTTAGGGTTTCACTAGGGTTGAAACCGTTTTTGATCTGGCTCAATTTGGTTGATCAGATGAAAAAGGTTTTGTTTAGGTGGCATGATCTTACACCTTGATTTCCTTAATAAATCCATCTAATGGTTCCTCTTTGTGCCAAGTATCTAATACTATTCACTATGTGTGGCTAAGATCTTGCCAAGTGTCCAAATAAAACTTCTCTATCCTAATTTGGACATTCCACACTGTGATTTTGAAAACACTGCACTTAGTACGCTTATCGAGGTTACTATTCACTCCAAAAAAACGCACAACAAACTTAGTACAGAAAAATCCTAAATATTCATATTAACCTATAGTAAAAACCTTTTACCAAAAATTCAATCCCGAAGTGCCCCTATAAATAAATTCAGGCGCCGTTTGGATACATAGTTCAGATGAGATGAGATGAGATATTTTGAATAGTAATGAGATGAGATGAGATAATTTTCACTTTTTGGGATTTGATAAAGTGATGGGTCCCACCAATTATTGGAGATTATTTTATCATTATGGATTATATAATTATTAATATATTAATAAAAAATAATATATTGATGAGCAATTGAAAAATAATGTATAAATATTCTTTGATTATCCCAAAATTTCTAAAATTATTATATAATCTGGAAAAATAATTGTAATTTAAGAAATAGTCTAATTATGAACTATATATTTTTCTAAAATATAGGAAATACGAAATTTTTTCCTCTCATAAATTAGAATATTATTCTATTTAATTTTCTATAAATAGGAAATTAGAAATTTTTTACTATTTTTAAATTAGAATATTAATCTGACCTATTTATTTTTCAAAACTGGACAAAACTGCAAAATCTGGAGTGACCGCTCGACTATCCGCTCAACACCGCTCGAGCGAATACTGCTCGACAAACTGCTCGAGGGTTTTATTTCGCTCGAGCGAATGTCTGTTATAAAAGCCCCCCAGCGCCGCTCGAGCTCAAGTCCGCACGGTTTCTTCCCTTTTTGCTCGTTTGAACCATTTCTTTTGCCCTTGAAGTGTTTTCTTTTGCTCATCTTGACAAAATCTTCTTCATATCACGGTAAGAATCAATCTCCTTTCTAGTGTCTTCGAATTGGTGAATTTATTTTTGGGTTTTATTTGTTGTGTTTCAAGGGTTTCGGTTTGCTCTTTTTGGAGTGAAATCCTTGAATACCCTACATTATTTTGGCTTGTTGGAACTCCTATGGAGTATTTTTGTTCAATTCGTTGTATTTAGGAGGCTCTTGAAACTCCCAAGGGTTGTTGCCCGAGTTTCTCACTTGGATGCACACCAAGTGTTTGCTGAAATGCCTCAATGATTTTTGTTTTCTCTTTTTCATCATGCATTGGCATAACATTGTTCCCTTACCTATTTCAGTCCTCTCCTAGTGTTGGGACATCGTTTGACTTGAGATTGCATTGTGTTTGAAGGTGGTTTCTTTTAGAAGAGGCATGAGTCTTGCATTGTGTTTAAACAACCCAACCTTGACTACTGCTTGGGATTGCAAAATGATTTTGTGTCTTTTTTCATTAGCATGGTTGCGTGGCATAATTGTTTAAGCATGGTTGGCATGTTTGGCATGATTGTTTTCGCATGGTTAGTTGGCACGGTTGGCATGAAGGTCAACCTTTGTACACAATCATATATCATGCATACAACATATTAAACATGCATTCATCACGTCGGAGACATGCAGCTTCAGCCTTGTCTAACGTCATTGACTCTGTTTACGGCCAAAATCCATGTCTCGACGTGTTCGTCCTCGCCACAACCCCCCTGCACCCGCTCATGCCCATTTCCATAATGCACGGGCACAGGAGTTGTATACTCAGAACTTCTCTCAGCGTGCACCTATAGTCAAGCGTGACGTCTCTCTTGGTGAGCTTACTGATACCATAATTCCTCGCATCTTTGAGTCTCGCCAGTGGCAGGCTTTGACCACTGGTCATCCCACTCCTTCTGTGGAGTTGGTTCGGGAGTTTTACTCCAACATACATGCCATCTCTGATGATGGCTCTTTTGAGGTTAGTCTCCGAAACATTTTGTTTCGGGTGACTCAGGGCATGATAGCGGACCTGCTAAATGCCCCTTGTGTATCCCATCCGGTGTATCCCTATGCACAGACATCTCCTCCCAGTCCACAAGTCATTGCTGGATGTCTATGTGGTCGGTCTAGTAATTGGGAAGGAAAGACCCCTCTCCAGTCTGTTCTTTTTACACCTGACTATCTCATTGTTAGTAGGATTGTTCTTACCAATCTATATCCTACTGGTCATCAGAGTGATGTGGGTCTTGACCGTGCCACTCTTCTATATGCTTTGATCAATGGTGTCTCCATTGATCTAGGGAGTCTTCTGTGTCGGGTCATTCTTGAGGCTTTTCAGTTGTCCAAAAAACGGACTGGTTTGCCGTTTGCTTGTCTTATCACCCAATTAGCCCTCTCCTAGTCTGTTGCTTTACTTCCACAGGAGCCTAGAATGACACTTAAGGCTCCTATTGGTCGTAGGACGGTGCAACTAAGTCGTGCTCACACCACCTCGTACCCTCTCCTTGTTGAGCATCCTCCCGCTCCCTCCTCTCAGCCTTCGAGCTCTCGGTCATCTAGTGCTCAGCCGTCTAGCTCGGCACCGTCCCCTTCGGCACCTGGTTCGACCGAGCCCAGCCTTCAGCAGGTTCTTGAGTACCTAGCTCGCCTTGATGCCTGGTTTGATACTCTAGATGCTACAGTTCATAGCCTAGATGTTAAAGTTGATAACCTGTACCAGCTTGTGAGCCAACGCTTCAACGACATCGAAGAGCAACTTAATGAGGATGATGAGGATGGTGGCAATCCTCCAGATGGTGATGATTGAGAACCTTTGCCAGGTCTTATTGTTTAAGGGGGAGGTGTACAGTACTGATTATAGTGGGAGAGTGGGGGAGCTTAGCACTAACTCAGGGGAAGTGTTTGTTAGTAACATTTTCTTTGGCAACAACAGCTTTTGGTTTTATCTTTTGGTTTTATATCTCATGTTAACTGCTGCTGTCTGACTAATTGTGATTGAACTCAAGTTTAGATTAATTGCTTAATGGAATATTTCTTTTCTTAATGAGTTTCCACTTACTTGATCAAAATCTGAATTNGGTCTTATTGTTTAAGGGGGAGGTGTACAGTACTGATTATAGTGGGAGAGTGGGGGAGCTTAGCACTAACTCAGGGGAAGTGTTTGTTAGTAACATTTTCTTTGGCAACAACAGCTTTTGGTTTTATCTTTTGGTTTTATATCTCATGTTAACTGCTGTTGTCTGACTAATTATGATTGAACTCAAGTTCAGATTAATTGCTTAATGGAATATTTCTTTTCTTAATGAGTTTCCACTTACTTGATCAAAATCTGAATTTGATTATTGATGTTATTTTATTCATTTATTAACTGCTTATTTGAATGATTTTTAAAAAGACCTTAAAAATTGGAAAACACCCATTCAGCCCCCCTCTAGGTGTAGTGTTGTGTAGAACCAGTCATTTTTCAAGCAATAGTCACAAGAATATCAAATTCAAATAAGCAGCAATGTATCAAAGTGCCTAATGCCACTCACAAAATTATCTACCTCCAATACAAACTACACCATTACATAAATGATTGAAAGTACTAATATTCAATTCTCACCCATAGTTGCCCACATTGATAGTGCAATATTATCTCGTATTGTACCCATTGCTTGGGCTGATGCGGATGTCATGTCTGCTTGGTGAGATGATGATCCAGCCTCATCCGGGCCAGTTGATTGGTTAAGATGGATCCGCATGCTATGTGCGTCCGCAAACAACCAGTCATCTGGCGTTGTAATTCTAATAAAATTATGTAGCGCACAATAGGCGTTTATGATCTTCCCTTGCCTCCCAACCGAGTAAGAAGGCATTAAACTTAGAATTCTAAAGCGTTCTTTCATGGCACCAAAGGTGCGCTCAATAACATTCCGCAATGAGGAATGACAAAAATTAAAATAATCTCTATAGCCAGTGAATGTACGCTGATTATGCCGGTCGCTTCTATGATATCGTTCTCTTGGGTAAGGTGGCATATATCCAAGAGAAAGTGCAAATGCCGAATCCACAAGATAATAGCGACCTGTAAACATTTGTGTCGTATTCAACAATGTAAAGTTGAATATACTATAAAACTATTCAAGGAATTCGAAAAAACTCTCATGACGTCTAAAGTAAAAATTATTTTAGTAGTTAGAAGTTTATCGGGTGGCGGAGTTGGGAAATGAATGTTTGACTAAGTCATCGCATTAATTAATACACGTGCATCATGAGCTATACCCTCCCATCCTGTGTACACAAATGTGAACTTCATGTCGAAGTCACATGCACATAATACATTTTGTGCAACTCGTCCTTTCCGGTTTCTGTATGCCTCACGTACCTTAGCCGGTACGATTGCATCAATCATCATTCCGTCTATCGCCTCAATGCATCCCTGTAACACCACAAACAAAATCAACAATCAAAAGCCAGACTTATTGTATCCCTTTAATTTTTAATTTTTAATTTCCACTTAAAAATTCAATCACACGAAAGTGCAGAGGGAAAAAAATATGTTGCTTACCTAAAACCATGGCATATTCCGAGGGTTGCCCGCAATATAGGGATGAGGTTCGTCTATGTGTGTTGGCCTAATAATATGCCTCCCAAGCTCACATAACGCATTCATGAATCTACGCACATGACGATTAATGGTTTCATTGCTATGTTGAAACCTGTCCGCAACCATACGTTGCCCTTGTTCATGCCCCACAAAAATACAAAAGATGGCTACTGCTTCCTCTACACTGACCTCACGTCTGGAATCCATTAAAAATCCTTTTCCACGCAAGGTCGAGCATAATGCCCAAAATGTATCGACCTTTAATCGAAACAACTCTTTACAATTTCTGGGGTGGCCATTTAGTATTTCGTAAATATACTGATGGCCACGTAAACCAATATTGTGTTGAGGCATTCTAAGATTAATGCCCATTTCATCACACATAATTCGAATAACCACGACGATCGAATACGCCTCATGCTCGATGTCAGAACCACTAGAACTCGACCCTATAGAGTTTACGTCGAAGTCTCCATTGTGATCATCATCCATTGACGAACTATCCGCTGAGCGATTATCACTATTCATAGGTCAAAGTGCGTCTTTACTGTAGTGTAAAATATGTTACCAATTGCTAGATAAAATTAATACAATGGTGGAATGAGCTAATGAATTAAAACTTATAAAGTAGCAATAAGTTTTATCGTTACTATTTTCTATCATCTTTTCCCAATGATGATAAGAATTGATGAAATTTACAAAATGATAAGAAATCAAAAATACTCGTCCGCTCGAGCGCAGATTCGAGCGCGAGTCTAGCGGTCGAATCTGTCAAACCTTCGCTTGAGCGCAGATTCGAGTGTGAGTCGAGCGTTCGACTCTGCTTGGATCCGCTCAAGCGCAAGTCGAGCGTTTAACTGCCAAACCTTCGCTCGAGTTTAGAGTCGAGCGCAAGTCGAGCGTTCGACTCTGCTTGGATCTGCTCAAGTGCAAGTCGAGCGTTTAACTGCCAAACCTTCGCTCGAGCGCAGAGTCGAGAGCAAGTCGAGCGTTTGACTCGGTTTGCACTTCGCTCGAGCTTAGAGTCGAGCGCGAGTCGAGCGTTCGACTCTGCCTAGATCCGCTCGAGCGTAGAGTCGAGCGTTCGTCGAGCATTCGACTCTGCCAAACCTTCGCTCGAGCGACTGTGGATCCGAATCCACATTACCTAACATGTTCAGACATGCATGGAACACAGATCTTTTGCATTCCACATAACAAACTCTCATTCCATATTCAAACACAGTTCAATACACATTTCTTCAATGCACAACCCACATTCCACATAACAATTCAATGATGCCCAGAATCATGAACTCAATTCCCAAAATAGGAAGCTGTAAATCCATATTGCAAGATTTGGCACATAATCTTGCTTCAATTCCATATTCAAACATTCCACATATGCCTAAAATTACCCCAGAAGCAGTTTTGTTTTTAAGTAGTAATCTAATGGCAACTGAAAATTTTCATGACACATTAACATTAACAAAATAGTTTGGCATAAACATTCCACAAAGCATAGTTACTAACAGAACAATAAAACCAAGAAATAACAAGTCCATATCATAGATATTGACAGAAAAATAAAACCAAGAAATAACAAGTCCATATCAAGTTTCTGCAATACTCCATAGTTACTGACAGAAAAATAAAACCAAGAAATAACAAGTCCATATCATAGATAAAAAGCTCATTATGCAAGGCCACCCGCCAAAGCATCCTCAAAGGCTCATGGCCCAAAGTCTTCTGTTTATAGGTTCCAATGCAAGGAAGCCATTTTGATGCTTGGTTTCCATCAATGCGTTGTAAGCACGGAGGAAATTTTCTGGCGGCAGTGGAGGTTCAATCTGTGGCAGTAATTTTACACATTGAGTGTGCTGATCAAAATTAGCATCACTCTTGGAACTATGTGTGCTTTTACTGCGCTTTGAACCTGAAGCCTCATCCCTTTCCTCATAGCGCTTTCGTCTCGCTATGGAAGTCCAAGCTAGCTCGAACAGACAGTTCGACATCTCTTGTTGTAACCCAAGGGTGGCCCTTCTCCGAACACGATGTGGATTTTGTCCCGAAGACACGGATGATGGCCCACATCCAAACAAGCCGTCCATCTCGGGATAGGGTTTATAAATATACTTTGATTGGATAACTATAAGTCAACCCAATTTGACATACTATATTTTGTAATTGTTCAAATACTAGGATTAAGTGCTTACCCTAATAGCATGGGACCAATGCTCATCACTAGCAATGACCGTTCCGGTCTATGGATCCCAACCCATGCCAGTTTGGCTGATTAGGTCAGAGAAAAGGTGTTGCTTGCCTTTGAGCCTATGTATTTTGCCTTTAATTTGACTAGCATCATATTTGCTTCTGCCCATCACTGTCAGGCGTTGAGCATAAATAGCATGGTCGCAGGAGGTGATTCTACCTACCTTTATTGCACCAATAAGGGCATCCGCATACAACAGATCGAAAAGCTTTTCCTCCATCTCATCAAACCAAAGCTCACGATCAATGTGTGTATTTTCTAGATCATCCATGTGAAGTAGCTAAAGCCAAGAGTAACAATATACATATATACGTAAGATGATTAAGAAATTCCATTCTGAGTATGGAAATAATGTTGTTGGTTAACTAACGACCCTATTGGTCGCCATTAATCAACCTAATGTAAATAATCTAGCAATATATTACATAAGTGTAGGTAGGTAGTTGGGTAAAATAATCCAACAGTATATAGCATAAGTGTAGGAAGGCATTTTTGGATCTATATATATCATAAGTCACCCAATATTGTCATTATGCATACAAGTTAACTCTTCATAAAAATCTAGCAACAAATTATTCCCCGAGAATGACAAAAAAGCAAGNTGAGATGAAATAAAAGCTAAAAGTTGATTTAAATATTATTAGAATATAATTTTTTAATATAATTTTTATTTTGAGATTTAAAAATGTTGAATTGTTTATTATATTTTATATAAAAATTTGATAAAATTGTAATGATTATATGAGATGAGATAACTCTTAATAAAACATTTTGTGCAAGTCACACGTGTCAGCAAATCAATTAATAGAGATGACCCATGTCATCTTATTAAATTTTTTTTTAATTTCAACTTTAGAAAAATATTATGAAAATATGTTTAATTAAAAAAACCAAATTAACTAAATGTAATTTAAAAAATATATATGTTCAACGCAAAAAACTGAGGAAAAATCACTTGAACAAGAAGAATTTTAAAAAAATTATCTTTACTTTTTTTTTTTTTTTTTGAAAACCGGTTTAGCTAAAAAATTATTAAAACCTCTTTTACCTAAACAAGGTTTAAAAAGTTCTTTTCACAAAAATTTAAATTAAGAATTGAAGAAAAATAAGTTTAATTTATTTAACTAAAAAAAATTGTGAATAAGAAAACACTACAACAAATTGAGGTTTTTCCCACGAATTCTTTTTCCATTACACAAGATGGTGGCAAACAGGCACTAATTGTCTCCAAATTCATCCGTGGAAAAGAAATTGGCTTTTTACCATGAGATTAGTTTGGTTGGAATATTTTAGTGGTAAAAACCATTTTTACTACTAACAAATATATCTTTTCCCACCACTTTGCATTAGTAGGAAAAAAAACTAAAATTAAAACTTGGTCCTCATGGTTTATATCTTTTAAGGATTAAAAATTTTCTGAGCTATGAAATGGACTTAATCGCAAAAGTGTATATTGTGACGCCCCCAAATTCCGCTTGGGATTGAACGGACATCTGAAGCGTCGAGACATGCAACACATGGTTACCTGCCCCCGTTCATGACATATAAGATGCAATGTTCCTAACATGCATCTAGCATTATGCAATATTCGCAGCGGATAATTTTTTTCTTTTAGCAATACTATGCACCAAACTATAAAATAGTTAAATCGTAATCCAACATACTTGCAAACATCACATTTCATAGTCTTAAGACATAACTAAACAAGGGAAACTCTTACAACCATACATAGAAGAAGTTCGTGAGTACACTCACACTAGTACTGAAAACTGGATGTGTCAAAAAATTGTCCAAGATACTAACTCAAAAGTGTAATATACCTCAGTGTAAACATAATCATGCGGACATCTGCACCGTGCCTTAGTCGACTGATGTTAGTCGTCCATTGCTCCTTGGGTCCTGAACACATGTCTACCATTCGGGGGGAATGGTAGTTGGGACTACCACAGTGATATTTGATTACAAATCTCAGTAAGTTAACAAGAAACTTCTACACAGGTTAAAATGCATGCATGGCAGTAAAAGCATAAATGCATAATAACGTCTATAATAAGCATAGATATTGACTTGATGACTACTGATAAAGACGAACTTGACTTAAAACCGAGCTAAACATGACTAGCATAATGACGTGAACTGAACATACTGACTTAATATACATCGTAAGCTACAAAATGAACTTGAAATTAACCTGAGCATAATACAAAACGGAACTGAACAAATTGAACAACATCAAACATAACGAATGAAAATAACATGATGTGAATAAAGACAAGTGAACATACGGACATGAACATAACATAACATGAACGTGAGCTTAAACGTCATCATAAAGTGAACATAACATGATGTGAACATGAACTTGAAGCTAACTGAACATGAACATAACATGTACGTGAGCAACATAACATAACATGAACTTGATCTGAAACTTGACTTAGGACTTGATGAAATATACTTGGTACTGATTTATCTTAACTTTGACATGAACTTAGATCTTATTCAATACGTGCATTAATACGTACCAATGTGCTACAGGCCCGACGTTGTCCTGCGTTCGCCCAACACGGTATCTCACCAGTATGAATAACGTTAATACGTACTCCACAGTTGTTGTGGCCCCACGTATTCTACATGTCACAATTGCTGTGTCTCACTGTAGTGTATGCTCCACAGTTAGTTGTGGCCCCATACTTCATGCTCCACAGTTGTTGTGGCCCCATGAATACACATAAACATAAAATATAATACGTACTCCACAGTTGTTGTGGCCCCACGTATTCTACATGTCACAATTGCTGTGTCTCATGTAGTGTATGCTCCACAGTTGTTGTGGCCCCATACTTCATGTAACATAAAATATAATACGTACTCCACAGTTGTTGTGGCCCCACGCATTATAAGTAACATAAAATATAATACGTACTCCACAGTTGTTGTGGCCCCACGCATTATAAGTAACATAAATATAATACGTACTCCACAGTTGTTGTGGCCCCACGCATTATAAGTAACATAAATATAATACGTACTCCACAGTTGTTGTGGCCCCACGCATTATAAGTAACATAAAATATAATACGTACTCCACAGTTGTTGTGGCCCCACGCATTATAAGTAACATAGAATATAATACGTACTCCACAGTTGTTGTGGCCCCACGCATTATAAGTAACATAAATATAATACGTACTCCACAGTTGTTGTGGCCCCACGCATTATAAGTAACATAAATATAATACGTACTCCACAGTTGTTGTGGCCCCACGCATTATAAGTAACATAAAATATAATACGTACTCCACAGTTGTTGTGGCCCCACGCATTATAAGTAACATAAAATATAATACGTACTCCACAGTTGTTGTGGCCCCACGCATTATAAGTAACATAAATATAATACGTACTCCACAGTTGTTGTGGCCCCACGCATTATAAGTAACATAAATAATACGTACTCCACAGTTGTTGTGGCCCCACGCATTATAAGTAACATAAATATAATACGTACTCCACAGTTGTTGTGGCCCCACGCATTATAAGTAACATAAAATATAATACGTACTCCACAGTTGTTGTGGCCCCACGCATTATAAGTAACATAAAATATAATACGTACTCCACAGTTGTTGTGGCCCCACGCATTATAAGTAACATAAATATAATACGTACTCCACAGTTGTTGTGGCCCCACGCATTATAAGTAACATAAAATATAATACGTACTCCACAGTTGTTGTGGCCCCACGTATTATACGTAACATAACATATCTTATCTTTCTTAATGCATGAGATATTAATTAATATCATATACTTTTCTAACATGGCGTATACTTGTAAATGGCACCATATGATTTAATCATAACATTTCATGGCATACTTAACATGGCATACTTATAACATACATAATTGTATGACAGAAAAGATTATGTAACAGATAATTATTCATGAGATATTAAATCATACGTAACAGATGAACATATAATGACATATCATGACATGGCATATACGATAACATACATACATAAATTGTAGTTCCCTTACCCATCACACATACACAATAAACTGATAGTAAGTTAGAGGCTAACTTACCTCGATCGTCGCGTTCTATGAGAATAGAGTGCGAAACACGAGGAACTGCACAACAGCTGGAAGAGGAACACTCAAGTCCTTAAGATTTTCACTTCTGAACTCAATTGTCATATTATGAGCACTTGCAACACCACGGCAACTTGAGGTTTCACTATACCCAGAAGAGATAATTTGACTTCATAAAGCCTTTGCACTAAAACAAGTTCATTAAAATTATCAATAATAACCAACAAACAATTCCTTTCTCAATCCATATACTCTTAGCCATAGTCAACCACAAGATGACACCAGTCACCCCAGACTATAATCCATAACACCACTGCTTCGGGACACTGTCATACAGTTTCCCAACACTACACCATGCTCTACACTTCTCTGTTACGCCATCCAACCCTTCGTGACACGCCATCCGGTGTTTCACGACTTAATACAGAGTACACTCACGTGAACTCTCTTCCATCCACACTACAAAACCCATCACTGCGATACACGTCTCACAGTGCATCGCTACGCGACACGGAGTACGCACTACGCGTACTTCCTTCGCTACAACACTCATCAACACGATGCACATCACACGATGCATCGCCATACAACACGGAGTACACTACATGCGTACTCCCTTCCTTCTACGACACACATCATTACAGCGCACGTCGCGCGGCGCGTCGCTGCATTACACAGAATACGCTACACGCGTATTCTCTTCACACAACCCGCCGTATCACATCTACGGCATCCATCTCACGCCTATACTTCACAGCACAGTCCACAAAATACACAATCAAACTCAACACTTCACAACCACACTTCGCTTCACAACTACGCAACGAACTCCACAAATACAACTACACAATCCACAAACCAACCAACTAACTATTTTAAACGTAAAATAACTAGAGATAGAAGGTTATACCATCGACGGGATAACCCGTGCGTCGCTCGTTGTTCGTCACGAACATGCGTCGGAGGAGCGTACGTGGCGGTACGGTGTCTGTCCACCACATAAAGTGGTAGTTTGGGCTTGAGAAAGGCTAGGCGTGGTCTTGGAAGACTCACGGTCGCCTCGTGGTGGTCAAAGGTGGCGGAGCACGGCGGCGTCACGCCGTGAATAGTAACTCCGAACGGTGAGCGGAGGAGACGCGAGGTAGCGAAAAGCCATAGAACTTCATGGAAAGCTAGGGAAAGGTAAAGGAACATGTGGTGGAGCTGTGGTGGTGAGGTGGTGGTCGGACGGTGGCTAACGGCGAGTTGGTATGGCTATAATCGAAAGAAGCACAAGTTAAAAAGTTTGGATAAAATCTATACTCAAAGCTGATGGATACAGCAGTTAACATAATAATAATGCTTGAAAGGCTGAAATTATAAATAATACACGATGGACATTAGCCTACTTTTAGCATTCATTCCGAATGGTTTTCAAGTTTATAATAATGTGCTTTGCAAAGTGATTATAAAGCCAATCAGCAATCCTCTATAAATGCCAGATCTCTATCTCAATCCCCAGTCTTTCCAAGTTTCCAAGTTTCCAATGATAGATGACGGGACTCTACTTTTCTTGATGCTAGTCTTTGCCCTCACCAAGAAAGTAATCTCTCTAGCTAGCTCTATTGCTCCTCATTGGTTTTTATGTTGTTCAACAGTGTGGAACAAAAATATTGTATTTATGAATGGATTATATTGTAAAATATTTCATTGTTCAAGAACAAATTCGCAAGGCTGAATCTGAGACACATTCCCCTATATAATATGTAATATCTTACTACATAAATTTCTCCAACATTACACATGTTCTACTGATAATTATACGTGGAGAGTACTTTAGGCTATGGGTGTGCAAAGTAAATCAAAATATGAGATTTTCAAAATATGAAATATATATCCAATAAATGGTAGTGGCATAAATACTAGGTGCACAGAAATATATTACCTTGAAGGATCGCGTCTTAGGAGCCGTGGCGGCTTCGAAAAATATGCGCCGTTTAATGGTGGTCCTAGGGGCGCCGGTGCGACGTTTCCAGGCAGTGGAAATGGTGGGTTTGCTGAGTGGGGTCATTTTGAATTTATAGGAAGAAATTGGCATAGGGAAAGAAACGGACGGGACTGTTTTTGATAAGGGAAATCGAGAAAGGCAGATTCCCTCACAGATAAAATTGGAGGTTTGGGGAATCTATAGTACTCTACCACTGCAGTTAAAAAATTTTGCAGAGGGAATAAAATTTGTACTCACCGGATTTGAACCAAAAAAATCCTCAGATAGTACTTGCACATTTTTATTCAGCTCCAACGTCCCCGTCGACCCCCAACGTCTTTTAGGTGTATCAGTACTTGGGTTGGAAATGCTGCACACGAACGAGAGGAGGCACGGGGGTGGTTTATTGAGAAATGGATGAGGTTCTTGTTGCTGGGTTGAAGGCAACAATGGCGTTGCTGTTTGTTCAAATATTGAAGAAAAAAAATATAGGATGAAAACCATTGAAGGCACATACGACTTGCTCGAGCGCAGAGGCAAAGCTGCTTTTCCAGTGATTTTTCTGTAGTGGTTCTCGAGAACAAGTTGCTTTTTACTGTAATAATAATGTGGTTTACTGTTTTCTGTCATGGGGGGTTGAAAATATGAATTTTGAAATAAAGATGAGTTTCACGTGTTTGGTTACCGAAAACTAATATCTGTACAGTTGGGATTGGATGGTTTTCATCCCATCTCGGTAAGCAAACAAGGCCTCACAGTTTCAAACAGTCGTTTCGTCCAAAATTATGAAAATTAGTTATTGGGCCATAAAATCCTAAATATTCTATTGAGTCTAGTGGTGTAGACATTAACATATTCTGACACTTCTAACTATGTCAAACAATTAAAATCGCATTTCTGACACCATAGTAAGTGATAACACTGATTATGTTGATAGACTAAAACCTGTGTGATTGATCAATTCATGAAAACTTATGGGGATTTCACGAGGTTTCTAAACTCTATAGAAATTCTACTATTGAATTTCTAGCGGGCTGTTACATCCTCTCCTCCTAAAAAAAAAGATTTCGTCCTCGAAATCGACGCAAGTACAAACATAAAACAAGCTCAAGAGAAGATGTTGCTTACCAAAACTACTATCCATCACTGGTTGTATCGTCACTGTTCGTATCCGGTGGAGGTGCATCGATGTCCAACGGTATGGCGTGTTGGGGTAAGTAGTAGAACACGTTGTCTTCTTAATCATAGACTACATTGTCGAAATGACCTTGGTAGGGGGCTGCACGAACTCTTCATTGCTGTTTTCTGGCTCCTAACCCTCTACTAGCAAACGTCTGTGGTGAGTTGACGACATAGGTGATCCTGAAGTTGCAGGCTCAGTGTTGGCAGCTGCGGCGTGCTTTTCTGTTGCTCTGCTGGATTCATCTCCATCCCATGTTGTCCTCGCTTTGAAGCTATCCCAGTCTAACCACGTAGTCAAGTGAAGCGGCGGGTAACGTTCTTCAAGAGGTAGCTCCTTCATTCAGTAGTCCAAACTAATCTTATATATAACGATCACAAAGGTTATTGCCTAAACTTAACAAGTTCTAGACTAACCTTCTAGGATATTGAATCCTTGCTTAAGTGAAATCACTACTTTCCTTACTGCTCAAATCATCAATTTGTACTGGAATCCTTCCACAAAGTAGGTCAAGTCATACTGACATACTCTTTAAATCTAAAACTTCAAGTATTCGTGCAAATCGATTTGGAAGAATTTAATCCATACACAACTGAATTTACTTTCTCTATTTCCTCAGGGAAACCTGTCAGCCTAGGACTAGCTTACCCCTTCATAATTAAAATGAATCATTCCTCCTCCTAGGTGACACCTTGATAAACAATCAACTATTAACCTAAACTCAACGCTTTCTCTCTTATGATTGGCATAGCTCGTCTATCCGTCATGAGCTGCCTCTTATTCTAACTCTAAATAGAAGGATATGTTCCTAGTGTTCATGTAAGTCCTCAAGACCAAGATTTTACTCTCCATATAGTTGTCTCCAATATAAGGGTGATCTATGTCTCCACAAACACAGTGCCTCACAAAAAAAAAACTAATTAATGGCGGCTGGATAAAACTACTATCATAAATGAATCCTCCTAAGGCCAAAGGTTGTTCCAAATACTTTACTCTTCCAAAAACAAATACCATTGGGTCCTCAAAATCAAAACAACTCCGAATACACAGAATATAATTCCTCAACCTTTTATACCGTTCCTCGTACTACTGAAAGGTATAATATATCTACACTCAGATGAACAATAATACTCCTAATGAGAATTGTTACTCTTATCAACTGGGTAACAATTCAACTTCCGAACTGAACTCTCATGCAAAACCACAATCACCAACAACAGGGCTCACTTAAATCCAACAGTGTATAAGTTACAAACCTCAATAACTTGTCATTATCTAAAATAACAGTAATGCACTAATACCATAAGTTGCAATCCAATCAAACTTAACTAAACTTAACAATATAGAGGTCATTGTAAAATACTAGTGATGACGCCAGCTCCTTTAGTTCCTAAGGAGTCAGCATCTGTTTCTCCTTGAGTGACAACTTACGATGTAATGGGTAAGTGCACTTGCTGCTGTTGCTGATGTCTAAGCATGTTAGTTAGCAGGCGTGTACAGTTTCAACTAATCCTCCATCCATTGGGGGACTTTGATTTTTCTGGTTGATGTCTCTCTCAAGGTTCCAAGGTATCCTACCATGAGTCATGTGTCAATTCTCGAAACACACTAGTCCACTTACAAAAACCATGTACCATCTCTTATACTTTAAGAACTCAAGCCTAATGAAGACTAAAATCTCAAGCCTAGTATTTGGTGCATTTCCTAAGGACATGTGGATTTACAACCCAGAGGCGTATTGCTCTGATACCACCCTGTGATGCCCCCAAATTCCGCTTGGGATTGAACGGACATCTGAAGCGTCGGGACATGCAACACATGGTTACCTGCCCCCGTTCATGACATATAAGATGCAATGTTCCTAACATGCATCTAGCATTATGCAATATTCGCAGCGGATAATTTTTTTCTTTTTTCTTGAGCAATACTATGTACCAAACTTATAATAAATAGTTAAATCGTAATCCAAGCATGCTTAGCAAAATAAACATCCACGATTTCAGTATGAGTCTTAGAAGACTATAACCTCAAAAACATAGGAGATCAAACTCCATATTTACATTACCATAACACAATATTGAAGAAGTTCGTCGAGTAACTCATGTAACTCGATAAACGAGGTCAGAAAATTGTCCAAGAACTAACAATGGAAGTTGTAAACTCCGCGTCGTGTCTGCGGCATCTAGTCAACCTCCTTCAGTCTACGAATGTCTGCTCCCTGCTCTGATCCTGACACATCGCCTACCATTCGGGGGGAATGGTAGTTGGGACTACCACAGTGATATTTGATTACAAATCTCAGTAAGTTAACAAGAAACTTCCACACAGGTTAAAGATGCATGCATGGCAGTAAAAGCATAAATGCATAAATAACGTCGTAAATAAGCATAGCATAACTTGACATATAGCATGACATAACCTGAACTTAAACTGAAACTGAACTTGACTTAACATGACATGAACTTGAGCTTAAAACATAACATGGACTAGCAACATAACATGAACGTGAAACTTGAAACATAACATGGACTTGAAATATAGCATGAACGTAAATCATGCATAACATAAATATGAACTTGAACTAACATAAACCTGAGCATAACATGACATAAACGTGAACTTGAGACATAATGTGAACGTGAACATAACATAACATGAACGTGAACTTGAAAATAACATGTAGTGAACATAACATGACAGAAACGTGAACCCAAATAATGAACTGTAATGAACATGAACGTGAGCTTAAAAATGTCATAAAGTGAACATAACATGATGTGAACATGAACTTGAAGCTTAACGTGAACATGAACATAACATGTACGTGAGCATAACATAACATAACATGAACTTGATCTGAAACTTGACTTAACGTGGACTTGATCTGAAACTTATTCTTATCTCATGGGGTCTACCATGATTGACTTATCTTAACTTCTTGACATGAACTTGAATCTTATTCAATTGATCTTGATTAATAACGTGACCATATGGGTGCTACACGGGTCCCCTAGAGCCGTGTGTCCCTGCCGATTACCGCATCACAACACAGGTATCTACACCAGCTGTGATGCGTTAATACGTACTCCACAGTTGTTGTGGCCCCACGTATTCTACGTGTCACAATTGCTGTGTCTCACGTAGTGTATGCTCCACAGTTAGTTGTGGCCCCATACTTCATGCTCCACAGTTGTTTGGCCCCATGAATACACAGTAAATAAAATATGGCACCATACGCGTTAGTGCCTGGCGCGCTCCGGTGACCAGTTACTTAGGCCCCATTCGCAACCTGTTGACTGTACTTCGTCAACCCAGGGAATTTCACACCTATTTAGACACTCCAGCGTGAACAAAGGAGTTCCACTAGGATATTACCCCATCCTAGCATTTAGGGTCGTGATTGACATGAATAACTTAACTTGAACATGATCTGAAACTTATATGAACTTTACATAAGGTGAACCACGCTTGAGTCCGTGGCACCGCATAACATAACTTGTGGTGAACATGCTTAGATCCGTGTCACCCTTAACATAACTTGTGATGAACACGCTTAGGTCCGTGTCATCCTTAACATAACTTGTGATGAACACGCTTAGGTCCGTGTCATCCTTAACATAACTTGTGATGAACACGCTTAGGTCCGTGTCATCCTTAAATATCTTATCTTTCTT